>JASDQU010416101.1:0-10309 GCA_032191745.1 Picea mariana
GACATAATTTCACATACAAAGATTCATACAATATTATTTCTCGATCGGTGTTCATGACATCCACTTTTTATTATCATTATCCTTTGGCTATTTCATAGCCCATTGACCTGCATATTAGTCTATAACACAAACCCATACATATCCATGCATTATCATCATGTAAATTGATTTAATTCACATTATAGGGAAACTCAATAGGAACCATTATACGTATTTCATGGACACACTTTTTGTCTTTCATGATTATATTTTCAGTCTTGATAATGTTTAACAACATTAGAATTATGGGGAATGGCTATGTGAAAATGAGATGCACTCAAACATTAGATATGAATTAGTCTGCATGCCACTTGAACTAAACAATGCTATGATATTATCAGTTTATGATTGAGAATTTTCAACCACGGGGATCAACCATCTAACATATGCATTTGGGCTAGCATACGCAGGATAACTGGTCAATCGTCATGATCTTCACATCGTGAGGAAAAAAAAGTGTACAGAAGACGAACGATACGAGTACATTCATAGCATAAGTCCAAGTGCGTCCTAGTAACAAGTTATAATCGAGGGGCGCATCAGCCACCTCGACATCCACCTCTATCATAGTCCCACCTAACTGGACCAGAAAGGCAGGAAGAATACTGTGAGGGTAGAAGGAACGACCGTCAAAAGAAGTCAACATGGTCGGCGATTGAGAAAGATTCGAAGAGCCGAGAGATTTCCAACAGATCAAGGACATCACACACGTAGCAATGCCTTCATCAATCGTTTCACATTTGATGGTATACTTTGAGTACCCCACATGGATTTGGAATGCCACATGGTAAGGCAAGCGAGGCTTCATGTCTGTGGCATCAAACTTGATAAATTTCAATGCATTGGGGTCTAGATATCCTTACGCAGATAGCAAGGCATTTCGCTGTGAAGGACACCTCTAGAGTATCTCCAGAGTTGACTTCGCACAAGGGGTTTGACCCAGGTCCTTACCAATAGAGTAATTCTAGGAGGCTTTAGGATTTGGATTGTGGGTTGAGCGCTTGAGTATTCATTTCGGAATACGAGGTGATGGCTCCAGTTTTTCGATATGAAAAGTCATCTTGGGGGGAGGAGGAGGAGATTATAGACCAGGTACATTCTATGAGGAGTTGTAATTGCGAGACCAGGTCCCTACATTAACCTGAGAATTGACCATATTGATACACAAATGGTCATCGTCTTGTCTCGGTGGGTTTTGACTTCCACCAACCACATTTCTGGCATTTGAGGAGCTTGAGGCCATGTGGTGGTTATGTGGGAAAAGGATTTGTCATCACAACAAGCGGTAGAGATAAGAGCCTCACATCGTCTGTACGAAGCTTACAGGGAAATTTCACCTTACGCCTTTCTCTCTTTCCCTCACGGACATTATTAGTCTTCTCATTATTTATTTTTTTGAGTAAAAAAGGTGGAACCTGCTATATTAAGTTATCAAAGAAACCTTGACAAAATGTACAGAGATATAGGTCCGAGTCACCAAAAATGTTGTTGTTTAACGGAAACCAGCATAGTTTGGAGAACGTATAATAGTAGCATGATAAAACAAAGAAACAAAATAGCATCTGTCTTGCCCGGAGGAAACCAGGACAGATGGCTATAGTCCAAGTGAACATGTAATAGTAGCATGATAAAACTAAGAAACAGAAAAAAGCATAGAAGACCTAGATACCCGGTGACCTGTCGCCCTTGCTTGCCTGCCACGTGGACCCAGCCGGGATGGCAAATGCCTGCACGCAGAGAGGGAACTTCCGCTTAGCTAGAGCATTGGAGTATGCATCAAGGAGAAATTCTAGACGCTGGCCCATGAGAAGGGCTCTGTGCTCCAGGTCTGCCATGTGGCCTCGGAGTTCGAACACCTGAGCCAGATGCTCTGCACGGAGGAGAGAACCATGCAAGCCATTAACCACATCGTTGAGGGATACATCCCTCAATTTCACAGTCGCTCCAATTCCAGCTTCGAGCTCCATCAGCTCTGCCCCATCCGCTTCTTCCTTCCTTGCTGAGCTATTCTTGTCTGCGTTCTCTTTTTCTCTGGCTTTATCCTACGTTTCTTCCTTGAACATTACCTGCATATCATGGCTGGTGGGGCTGTAGTCACCCGGCCAAGGAATTTCCTCAACAATGCACCCAGGGATGTCATCTGCCAGAGCAATTTTTGGGCTGCTTCCATCCTGCTATTTTTCCTCCATGGCTTGGGGTTCCAGGGTGGTCTCCAGGTCCTCCATGAATGGGATTTCTTCCACGTAACAGGTGGGAAATGCACCCGCAACACCATCCTCTTGTCTGTCTCCAGGCTTAATTGCCATGGTTTCACTGCTACATCCAGTTCCCGTCTCCTCAATGATGGCATGCAGAGCCAATTGTTTAGCTCAAGCCTTCTTTTGGAGAATGGAGGTCTCCATCGATAGAGCACGCTCCAACTTCTCCTTCCTTTTCCGCTGCGCCTTGTGGGTGTACTAGCCCGAGCCATGGCGAGGCTTGTCTCGCTTTCTGGTCATAATTGCGAGGGAATAGATGACGATACAGTGAGGATGCACCGAGATGGGAGTAAGTCGGGACGAGAAGGATACGGGGCTGCACCAGAGCTACCAGACGAGGAGGAGAGCTTAAGCGAGAGCAGACCCACTCTATCCAAGCACATGAATTTTTTTTTTGACAAAGGACGAAGTCACCTGGCCATCCATAAACCCTGTCATGCTGAGTGCACTGTGAGTGAGAGTGTTCGCGCGAGGGAGGTGTCCCTCCACCGTATAACTGCTATTATGGCCGTCTACCATCGTAAATGCAGGGCGGGTGGGTGGCAGCCATCAGCATTTATGCTATGGCTTAGTGCTAAGCCCGGTGTCAAAGAACTGTCGCGTGTCACCCCATCTGGGGCATTCGTCTTCTCATTATTACCATTGTCCTTGGGTTTTTATTATCCTTCCCACCCTTATTGTTATTATTACATCCTTTCTTCTTATTCCCGCCTGGTTGTTGGTTACCATTTGGATTGGTCGACTATTGCACAGAATGTACATCCACCGACAGAGTGGGATTGGAAGACATAGATGAAGTTGACCCTCTTGCAGACTGGTTTAGAGAGAAATATTTCAAATGTCTTGTCACCCAATCCATATATTTCACATTGGTGGAGCACACAATGCCATCAACATGAGGTCTGGTCTTTTGTCTAGGGTCATAGTTTGACGTCAGTGCGTCAGGAAGAATCTGGTATAACATCCCATACTGAGTGTATATAGGATCTAACTACTGGGCTTTGAAGATTGCTTCTTCCCCAGATGTGACCCCGGATGTCGCAACATCCTTCGAGATAAGAGGCTTCAAGGAACCATTCTAATAGGAAATCCCTGGAACCCTTCTAATAGGAAATCTGGTGGAATGCATGTCTTGATCGACCTCTTTTGTCTACGCCACTCCTGGATGTGATCTGAGATATGAGTGGTTGTGTCCTGGCGTAAATTTGATAGAAGTTCTAGGCCATCATCACAATGAACCTGAAATTGGAAATGGTTAAGGAAGACTAGCACCATATGACTAAAGGTCCCATATTCCCCCCTAGGTAGCTTGATATACCATTTTGCAGCAACCCCAATGAGGGTGCGTTTAAATAATCTTAACTGAATGGAATCGTCATTAAGGGAATTCAAAGAACACCATAGGTGAAAGGTGGTGATGTGATCACCAGGATCCTCACCATTCTTACCTTCAAATTTCGAAATATCCAAAGGAAGTTAGTTTGGTGGGGACGGGGGGCCATGTAGGATCATGACACATAAGTTCGTTCATCAACTTAGAAAAGTCTAGCAGACAGGGCTACGACATCTGGCCCCAAGCTCCCTGGAAAGATTGTGTTTAGGGAACTGCATCCCATCCAGGTTTCTGGTGAGCACCATGTCCCTCTCCGGGATTGTAAGAGCCTCCTCCAGGATGATTCATAAGAGGTTGGTTGGGCATCATTCTTGTAGGAATGTTCTAAAGGGGGTTATAAAAATTTCCCACAGTTGGAGTGTCTCCGGGTTGGGGGTTTCCCAAGGCGTGAAGTTGACCTCGTTTGGGTGTGAATATGGAGGATAAAGGTGGATTCATCATGCCAAATGTGTTGGTCGGAATTGACACCGAGGAGGTGAGGGTATATGACAGAACTTGAGCATAATCTTGTCCTCCAGGTTGGTTTCTCGACCTAGAAGCAACGGGATTAGACCCGGGGTTCAAAGAAGGAATTCCTCCTATGGTAGGAGTGATTTAAGGGATTTGATCGATACCAAACAAAAAAGGAGGATAAGGACAAGTTTTTCTTCCAAGTCCAATGCTATCATTAGGGCCAATATTTGGGATGGAGTTTGAAAACTGTGAAGTAAAATTCGACATACCATAGGAAAAATCACTAGAGGCCATAGGGATGGACTGAACATTATAGCCCTGTGAGTGACCAAGAGACCCAAATGGGTTCATGGAAATAGGTTGAGCATTCACTATAGGACGGGAAACAATGATGATAGGTGCCTCTCGAACTACAACCATTGTGGCTGTAGGAGTCGAAGGGGTGCCATTAAGTATAGTAGGTGTAGGATTCGATGGGATCCTAGTATTCTGATGACTTAGTTTAGTAATCATCCTTGTAGAATCACAAGTCTGAAAAGTGGAGGTGTCTGTACCACGTCTAATAACTCTATGTATTTTAGAAGGAAAGGACTCGAAATACGGTGGTAACTGTAACAAGCGATGATACCGACGGAGAAGATGGTCTGACTCCATGATGAATTAAGAATCAAGATAAAAAAAAAATCCTAAGGCCAACTAGTAATCAAAGAGAGCACCAAAAATAATCAAATGATCAATATGCACACAAACAGGGTAAAGTGGCTGAAAGGGGCCTCCCTCCATAAATTAGGTATGCCTCACCCAAGAGGGAACTGAGACTCCCTGCTAAAGATTATAGGTAGTATAATCAGTTATAAGGGCCCTTGCAGGCTTAACAACCAGTCGGTCAGATCCCCCCAGAGAGGTAATCCTCCATAAAGGTTGTGTGTTGTCCAACCCTTATCCGACCTAGGGTACCTACAGAATAACCTGTGCAAGTAACCTATGTGGCACCTACGTCAAGCAACTAAGAAACCACTGTATAATTGATGCACAGGCAGTCAAGTCAAGTCAATTCCACCATATAGACAGGGTAGCAAAGCCCGAAACCTTAATAGCACCGCCTCTCACGGAGTTAAGGGCATTAGCAATATCCTCAGATACAAATAGATCCCCAGAAATATCTCTAACGTTAAGAATATATCGGGGGATATCCCTTCAACCGACCTCGCACGACCTAGTGATTAACTTTGGTGTAAGCGAAGCCTCCTGATCTTATCCATTATACAATGAATTTCTCCACTCCCTTAGTCAAACACATATGTTTATTTAATATCCTTGGAGAAGTTTACTCACAAAACACTATTCGAAGCCACTAAATACTAATCTAGTTTGTGAACCCTATAAAATAAAATTGATACTAATCAATTTTAAATTATAGCACTAATTTTAATGATCATGCTTACTCAAAAAGGTGCAGTCGTGAAACTGGTGATGTTATGACTCGGAAATTAAAGTAAATATCAATACAATGCAAAGTCCTAACTTCAATATCCAATGAATGATATGCTTCCTAAAATCAATGCAATTTTCAATTCAATTCTACAATTCTAAATAAAAAATCAATCTTTCTTTACATGCACTAAGATAAATGACAAAGACTCAAAAGATCAAAAAGCCAATCAATGTAAAATTCCTAATATTTTTTTATTTTCAATATAAGAATAATGAAAATGCATGGACTGAACAACAACTTGATATATAAAGACTCTACTGTGTATAGAAAGAGAAAACCCAAGTAGGATACCAAGGAGAAAAACACCCAGCCCAATGTACAAGGACAATCAAAATGAAAAGATGATGATAAATGAACTGCCCAAAAATTCAACCAAATAGAGGTTTCCTGTCATCCCACAGACACTTAACAGTCACTGTAGAGACCTAAGAAGACTCAACAATCATCAAAACCTGTAATATACCAGATATAAAAAGTATGCAGAACAAAAATAAAATGCTAGAAATGGCAGAATAACAACAATATAACCAGAACAATCACCACAATAACAATTAAATGATATAAGAATAACAATAGAAATAACACTTTGACTCTGAGATCAATGTTCACGGGCCTCTTTGAGGGGGATACCTCTAGTCGAGCATAGTTCTATTACAATAATCTCCAAGCTAGGGTTCTCATACCCTCGACTCCTATTTATACTAAATATGTCTATCAAACGAAGCATCTAGAGGAAGATCCTTCTAGAAGCAAAAGCTTCTATTATGTCTTCTTACATTCGACTTATTCTATTTTATTGCAAGGCCTTATTAATATTGACCTTTATTACATCCGAATATATTATTCTACCTATGTGCGGGTTAGGACACTAATATGTCCTCCCCCGTAAAAATAGCCTTGTCCTCAAGGCTTGAGATGTGGAAATTGTTACAGAATGGTAGTTGGTTCCCAAGTGGCATCTGCTAGAGTTGTATCTTTCCACTAGACTAACACTTCCTTGATAGTTCTTTGACACAGGTGATGCTCATGTTGGTCCAAAACTGCTTGTGGCTATAGCCAAATGGATCCTTCTTCGGCTAACTCGGGAAGGTTGGTTTGAATTTGGCACTTAGTTCCAATCACCTTCTTTAAGCATGAAACATGAAAAACAGGATGTAGCTTTGAATGACTCGGAAAAGCTAATTGATAGGCCCCCCATCCCACATGCTTGATAACTATATAAGGACCATAAAATTTGGGCGCTAGCTTTTGACAATGCTTGGCCTTGAGGAAATTTTACTTGTAAGGTTGCAGTCGAAGAAACACCTGATCACCTTCTACAAATTGACGTTCAGAGCGACCTTGATCTTCTTGTTGCTTCATGCGATTTTGTGCCATGACCAAATTCTCTTTGAGGGTATGAAGAATATCCTCTCGAACTATAAGTGTTTGGTCAACTGCCTGGACCTTCAAGACACTAGGTAAGTATGAGAGAACTGAAGGTGGCTTCTGTCCATATACTGCTTCAAAAGGAGTCATGCGTGTAGCTGTATGGTATGAAGTGTTGTACCACCATTCAGCTAGGGGTAACCATTGAGCCCATTGATTTTTCTTTTCCAAGTAAAAACACCTCAAATATGTTTCCAAACACTTGTTGACAACTTCCATTTGACCATCAGTCTGGGATGATAAGTTGTGCTGAGATGCAATTGGGTGCCTTATAGCTTGAACAATTCTTGCCAAAAATTGCTTGTGAAAGTTGGGTCGCGATTATAAAGAATAGAGTGCGGCATGCCATGAAATTTGAAGACCCGATCCATGAAAATTTGAGCCAGAGCCACTGTGGATGTTGTAAACGGGTGTTGAAGAGCGCAAAAATGAGCATACTTGGAAAGGAGATCAACAACCACCATGATGACTGATTTATTTCCCAATTTGGGTAAGCATGTAATAAAATCCATAGAGATATCCCTCCAAATAGAATTTGGAATAGAAAGTGGTTGTAGTGTGCCCGGAGATTTTACTGTTTCTCCCTTGTTGCATTGACACACATCATATTCAGTGACAAAATTATGAATGTCATGTTTCATACCATCCCAGAAAAAAGAACGTTTGACCCTGTAATAGGTTTTGGTGAACTCAGAGTGCCCCACTGTGGGTGTAGCATGAAGCTCAGAAAGTGTTAGGATATTTATACACTTAGGAGTTAGTAATATCTACTTAGTCTATTGTGTCATTAGGTAAAACTGTGTTTTCTAGTGTGTTTCTTTAGTATGCATTAGTATGCATTTGTAGTTAGGAAATTTGACGGTCACATTATGTTCCTAACATAGAGTGATTCGACTGTTCATACTCTCCTTGATCTTAACAACCATTCATCCATCTTAACACCCGATTGGTCCATGATATCTATTTAAAGAGCATGGAGGGTCATTTTCCGATGATCGATTGTGAGAAAATCTCTTGTAAAATCTCTCTGTAATATTTTTCTTTGCATTAATAAACTGCTCCAAGTGGTTGCGTTGGCTGGGGTCGTGGATGTTTCCTCGTAGGGGTTTTACCACGTGAAAACATCGGTGTGTTGATATTTGATATGGTTATGTGAGTGGTTACTGAAGGTGTTCATCCTCTGTTGGAATAACTGTGTTGTCAAACATGGTATCAAAGCCTGTTTGAAGACCCGCTCCTATTGAAGATCATGATCGTGAAGATGAGTTGCCTCATCTCCACTTTCTGTCATTTTTGTACATTTATGGGCTTATAGGACTATTCCATTGCATCCAGAGCACTCCTTTCAGTCAGGAACACTTTTTGTTTCACTCGAAAACGTTTCTATTTTCCTAAGATACGGCCATTACAGTCAGATCTGGAGGTATAAAGCTTGAATACGCATTTTTTAAAATTTTTGCAGAGTATTATTTTGGTTTTATTTCGGTTTTTTTATTTTTTATTTCTCGGTTTCTACTCTTTTAGATATGTGTATGCTCTTTTCCTCATGCCCTGTGCGATCTCGAAAAATCACAAACAGATAGGAAAAGGTGCATCTTTCGGGTAAGCTAACCAAGATCTAACCCTTGTTGTCATCGAGAAGTGAAATTTTTTTCTTGTGTCAAAAGAGTTTTTTTTTTAGCTTGCTCTCCAAGGCTGTCTTCCAGAACAAAAACAACAACAACAACACCCCTGATCCTCCTTCTAAACATTATAATATGTTTTTCTAGATCATTTGGTTAAAAGTTTCCTTATTAAGTAAGAGGTCTTGAGTTCAAGTCTCTCTTTTGTTACCTTTTTTGAAAAATATCATGCTAAAATTGTAAAGTGTATTTCACTTCAAGTATAAAAATGAATCACTATAAGTAGCTTTAATATTTTATTTTAGAGTTATTTATTTTGCATGCAAATTTTCTGTTATAAAGTAATTTCATTGTAAAAGTGATCCCCACTTCTCTTTATAAAAGTGGGTCACTTCATAAAGCAACTTACACAATCACGTGGTCGTTTTGTTACCAATTGTGCTTTTTTTAAAGGGCATAAATCTAACATCGGAAGCCCGTTTTCAGTGCCGTTTTTTTTTAAACCGCATAAATTTTCGAGCTATTTCCATCCAGATCATCAGTTTCAGTTTTAAATCTACATTATCTGCATATTTAATATGTCTTCTACAAGTATTGTCTTGCTTACTAACAACAACTACTTCCATTGGAAATATCATATGGAAGATTTATTAAGAAGTAAAGGTGTGTACTGGATAACCTTGGGAAACAAAAAATCACCCACTGATGCTTATAAGAAATCCAAGTGGGATAATAGGAATGACGAAGCATGTGGAATAATCATAATTTCCATCTCTCATGATTTAAGGTACCACCTTCAAGATATTGATGACCCCAAAGAATCTTGGAACACGATTGAATCTGTGTTTGGTGAACTCAATATTATTGGAGCACAACAGGTAGAAAATCAAAAACTGACCTTGAGTCCAAATGATTTTTATTTCATTGGAGACTATCTATATAGGTTTAAAACACTCCAAATTTTATGTGAAGAATGTGAGATAAAGATGGAGGAAGAGCATTGCATCTATCTTATTCTTTCTAAGCTAGGTAGTGCATATTCTATGTTTGTGTCTACCTTTTATGCCATGAGAAAGGCTCTAGGGGAATAAGGTTATGAAACACCCACTCTTGATTCCTTTTGTGCTTCTTTGATTCGAGAGGAAGATAAGCTTATACAATTTGGAGTGATCAACACTGCAGGTTCCTCCAACAAAGCCTTAGTTTCCCAGCAGAAAGATAAACCCAAGTATCCCAAGAAGCAACATCCATGCTACAACAACAAACAATATAAAGGTCCCAAACCTACTCAGACAGCTTAAGCTCCTACTGGTGACAAAGGAGAAAAATATAAAAGTAAGAATACTAAAAGACATTGCAACTTTTGTGATAAATATGGTCATGATGAGTCCAAATGTTTCAAGAAGATGGCAGCTTTAGAAGCAACAATGAATAAGCACAACATCAATATTGATTCTACTTCTTCTTCTAACGAACATGCACTTTCTGCGTTTGGTTTCTCCTTCAATTCAAATTCTACTACTACTTCTTCTTCTGATGAGTGGATTATTGATTCAAGAGCATCTTATCATATGGCTAAGGATAAAGCCATATTTTTTGCTCTAAATGAATGTAACACCAA
>JASDQU010416102.1:0-10188 GCA_032191745.1 Picea mariana
GGGCACATTTAGGTCTTTGACCAGCCTCCCCACGCAGATTGAGCTCGGATTTGATGTCAAATCGACTTGGGAGCCGATCCATTAGTGGTTGGGAGGCCGACCAGCTTCATAAATGTGCCGTTTGGCAGGCGCGCGGGTTTTGCACCCCACAGCCGCGCATATGCGCCCGATGTACTAATATAATGCGCGCATGCGCTAGTTTACCATGGGCGCGATGCGCTTTTTAATCTTTTAGCCAATTTTGTATAGTTTTGGCCCTTTTGTTGTGCTGTGGAGTTAACCTTTGTGCCATGAATGACTGTTTTTCTGTGCTGATGATGTTGAGTTCTTGTCGCCCTGTGCGGACGAAATTTCAGTGATAACACCAGTGTTCCAGGTAAAATAGTGATATCTTATTAAGTGTGTATCCAAATTAAGTACGACTAGTTGAATTGGATAGTGGACAGTATTTATTATTTTTGGTGCAAGTTTCAAAATCAAATATCATATATTGTGCTCTTGGCATGCTTTACAAGTACGCTCTCCTGGAAGGGAAAAAAAATCAGCAAGGAGTGGGGAAGTTACCATAACTTCCACTTGGAACATCCAATTTTGATCAGACCTATGGCATTGTAGAGAAGACATATCAGATAACTACATAACAAAATTTCATACCCGGAACAACAAAAAATTTGGAAATACATCATAAGAAAGATCTTGTAGCAGAACCACCTCCAAATCAAGGTTTAAAAGGTGTGTTTTTTGTTTTTTGAAATTTTCATATATTTTGACTATAAGAGTCAATTGGGGTGATTCAAAAGGTATAATAAAGTGGGATAAAAGTAATATCATGTAAATTTGAGAGAATATTAGTAATGTTTAGGTACAAACGTATCTTGGCCTCTCTAAACGTAGGAGTTGTCGTTACTTGTCAGCGCTACAAACCAGGTACTGTGTGGTTCTTCCACATACCTAGAGTATATGAGAAGGCCCCTTTCGAACAGTTGCACATTAGACAATACTACTACAGATCTGAGCTCCCACATACCTTTCATATATTAGGAGACCCCCTAGAATCTTGAGACTTACCAAGTAAACCTTTTGGTCATTTTGTTTCTATATTACACTAATAACAACACTCAGGGAGATCACTCTCTAGTACCTAGGTAATCAGATAGTATGGCTAAGGGCATGGCCAAGCCTCCTTATTTAGTGCCCTGAGATATTGGTCTAAGTACTATTGTTGGACCCTGCATGTATATCAAAGATTTATAGCACCTAACACTCCCTTGTCTGTGAGGAACTTTTCTTAAGCCAATTATGAATTCCTACCTTGCAGTGATACTTGGAAAACAAGCCACCAAAAAATGGAACTTCTACACCAAATAAGCCTTCAGATAGTCCTACTTGGACTCTTGATGAAGGTGAAGAAATTTGCAGGGACATAAATGATTTACAAAAGAAGAAAGTAATAAAATATGAACTACAAGGGATGATGGATTCAACTTAAGCTAAGTTGGAAGAAATAATGGATACTAAGATGGATGGTTTAAAAAGGGATATCATGGAAGGATTGAAAAATTTTCTAATAGAGAGGCCACCTGAAAGTGAAAATGTATCCCATGAAATTCATGATGAAGAAATAAGAAAGATGAATCAAGACTAGAGAAACTCAAACTTTGGGTTGAAGACCAACCACTTTCCTAAGATTGATATGAGGAAGTTTGATGGAAAGGATCCAATCACATGGATACTCCAAATGGAGTAGTTCTTTGATCTACATGATGTGTCACACACACAAAAGGTACGAATTGCATCTTTATATTTAGAACCCAATCAATTTGTGTGGTATTTGTTAACTCCCAAAATGAAACCGTCCTTTCGGTTGAGTTTTGTGATGGATACCATAGCTTTAGGTAGTATCTTCAAGTCCTTTTTGAGTTTTTACTGCTGAGAAAATTTTTGGTTTTGGTGTATCTTAGAAAATAATTGACCCATAAAGTCTTCTCTTTCAAAATTGTAATTTTTTACTTTCCACAGCTAACGTGTTTTCAAAAGGTTCATTGTGCACTATGGAAAGTGTTCACTTTCAACAGCTAAAGAGATCGTTTCATCAGTTGGCGCGCTGTTGAAAGTGTCAAATATCAAAAGATTTTGAAATCAGTTCTCGGGTGGCGCGTTGTGGAAAGCACACACTTTCAACAGCTAAGAAGGGTTTTCTACTAAGCGGTGCGCTGTTGAAAGTACTTACTTTCAGCAGCTAACTAGGGTTTCTTCGCAGAGTCGTGCGCTGGTGAAAGTGTCAAGCGAGTGTTTGGCAGATGCGTTCTCCACGGGTCGTTGCTGCTTGGAACGGGAATCACGTGCTAATATCCACGTATGAAAAACAATGATGGTGTGATCACCCCCACGTCAGAGCAAATCCAGGGCATGTGCTAATAGGAGTGGGCAATCATGGAAACTAAATCGTGGATGTCAGATGTGACTGGAATTCCATATTGTTCCAGAAACCACGCTCATCGTTCATCACAGTCGAAATGGCAAGTTCGTGTTTGGAGATGCAGGTATAGAGGAGGTACCGCCGACCTGACACCATCAAATCAAGCAGAGGTCTCGAATCACAAATTGTTTACAAACACTATCAAAGTTTTCATTTTATTCAAAACAGAGCCGAAGCCCGGACTGCTTTCAACAGCATAGAACCTCAGCTCGACTAGGCGGTTACAGGGTTTATATTTGTCAAGTGTTTGAACTACAGAATGGCGAAAAAACGCAGTGGCATTTTACTCAAACGAGAATTGAATAGTTTATCCTTTTTGGAATCACATCCCGAGGTTCAGAGGTATTTTTCAAATGCGGGTTGCATGGAATTTGCAGAAAGGTTACAAGTTGGGTCTCACCAGGCCACTGCTGAAGCCTTCGCCAAGACATTTGATGGGAAAAAAGATCGCATTGGCTCTGTAGAAATCAAGGTGGATGAGGCCATCATTGCCGCAGCTACAAGATTGCCCAGAACCGGTCAAAGATGGTTTAAGACCACCGCTCCTAAGAATCTGGATTACAGGGTTTATTTGAAGGATGGGTACAAACACAAAGCGTGGACAAAAGGTATGCTCGTTTCATATCTGGATGAGGAGTGGCAGCATTTATTCAAAGGCATTCAATTATACATTACCTCAGAAGGAAGATACGACAAGTTGATGATGTACCACTTTAAACTGATGGATCATTTTACAGGCAAAACCCCCATCAATTTGCCTTACTTCTTATACCACAGTTTGATTAAAATCTGCAATAGAATTCGAGCTCAACCTTTGAGCATTAAATCGACTCTCTGTCACCTAGGCCTCATTAAATTGATTCTTCTACAAGAATTAAAGCAACAAGGAAGGAGCTGGGAGCACTTCCTGTTCTGGGAAGGTTTTGAAACCCAGAACTAGACTGCAAATGAACAAATGGCAGGTGCAAGAAAGCAATTCTCCCCTCAGAGCAGCTCAAGAAGAAGAAGGGCCTTATCAGGACCTTCATAAGACAGGGCATCTAGATTGAAGTCTCACAGTTTGAAAAAGAAGTTGAATTTCGAGCAGACCACAGAGCAGTCTATACAGTAGGATTCGGGACACCCTACACATCAAAGTATAGGGAAAAATATCTTAAATCTTCCATACTCAGATTCAGAATCTGAGCAGAAAGACCAGTGCCCTGCCAACAAGGGTTCTGAGCAATCAACAGAATGTGCTCAGAACTATGAAATAGTAAAGCATACAGAGCAGGGAGAATCGTCAAAACACCCCAGGTCGAATAAATCTGAAAATATCAAACATCTCAAGGAGGTGATTGCCCAACAGGAGGTCTTGGAGCGAGTGATAAAGGATAGATATAAAAGGTTATCTGACTACTTTGCCAAGACAAACGCAGCGCTCGGAAAATTTCCCAAGGAAAGCATAAAAGAGAAAAAGAAGAAGGAAAAGCTCATTAACAACTACAGCAGACTAAGATTTATTGCCAGACACCTCAAGAAGTGGATCAGGGGATTGAAACAAAAGCTGAAACAAAGGTCTCATCCAGACCTGCAAGTTCTTGCTCAGGTGGCAGTCAATATGCAAGGTGAAAAGTCAGATGTTAATTGATTTTGGTTTGAAGTAAATTTTGAAGGCGAAAGCTCTTTTTTGTGCACTATCGAGACTTTCAATAGCGTCGGGCTACTATTTCATTACCTGTTAGCTGTGGAAAGCAATAGCTTTCAACAGCTAACCTGTGAAAGTTTCAAACGGTTGTGCTGTTGAAAGCTGGGCAAGCAGATTTTGAGGACGAAATCGCAACAGTTTATTTCCAACTTGTTTTGAAGGTATGCCAACGTATCAATGGACCATTAAATTGCATGCAAGGAGTTCAACCTCAGGGATTCGAGGAATTTTGGATGCGCTTTCAAAACCATATCCTAAAACTCAGCCATAAATATTGGGAAATGGAACAGTCACGCACAGGTGTCATGCCGCTTCACTACATCACAAATGTTGGAAGCTGGAGGAAGCAAATGGTGATTTTTTGTATGTTGAAGACAATTCGAACACTCAGTTCTGTTATTGAAGACTTTAATTTCATAGTTGTTTAAGTAGAATAGAACTGTTTTTATTAAATGACAGATCCATGTTTTTAGGATCTGTGTAACCATTTGTAAAGACTATAAATACCTGTTTTGATATCAAACAATGGTTCGATTTTGGATAGAGTAATTGGCTATTGTACTCAGACTTTTTATGTTAATACAGATCACAGGTTCCTTTCAATTTTGATTGTCATCTTTCCATCTTTCTTCTGCATTATTATCTGTGTTGTCAAGCTTTGAATGGTTGTTATCCCATTGTTTAGCTCATAGCCTGATAATAAGTCTCTTGATTGTCTCTTAGACCCTACATTGTACTGGTTTAGTTACAATCTGTTCTTCACCCACTTTAAAGCTATCTACTGATTAAGCAATCTTTGAGAGCACTGTCTATTTGTTTATCATTTTCATGTTTGGATGCTATAAGCTATATTGAGTTGTCCCATTGATCCACATTCACAAAATACAAAAACATTCATTTCTTAAGTTACCAAGCACCTTTGGTCTGCAACCACAAAGGGTTTTTTGGAGTGATAACAAATTGGCGCCGTTGCCGGGGAGAGGAGATCGAAGCTCATCTTCCTTGGGAGATGACATAGATCCAGCTTTGATGGTAGAGAAATCCTAGACATCACTTGGTTGTACATTCTCTATCTGGCGACTCCATTGACGAAGTGGCTCCCAAAAGAGCTCACACCAGGGCAAACCTAGAAGGCCCATTGACGACATCAGTTCCTGATCCAGAAAAAATCATCAGCAAGGGCAAAGCATTGCATAGACAGGCCTCCGGATCTGCAGCTGCGATTGATTCAGGTATTCCAATGGATTCCCATATTTCTGTATCTGAAAAGTCTTTTGAAACCTTTGCTGAAATTCAAAAATCTAAATAAATAAAAAGTTCATCTCAAGCTGCTAGGGTAGAAGAACCATCTTTTTCATCCAATATCACTGATTCTACCCTTGAGATTGAAATTTCATCTCGTCCGAAAGAACATTCCTCTCCATCTTCTTCTAATTCATCACCTAGAAAACCTTCAAAGAGCATTCTGCACACTTATACAAATCTGCCTGTCCTTGAGAAAATTATCCAAGATCTATCCTCTAAGGGTGAAGAAAACCTAGCTTCATTGCTCAGCTAGTTTTATAAAGCCTCCTATTTCCCATCAACTTCTGAAACTGCTGTTCAGAGTGAAGTAAGACAGACACTCATTTCAAACTCAGGTAATTTATCTCCTTCATCATCTCCTCCGAGTTACCTATCCCCTCCATTGTCTCCTACAAGCTCCTCATCTTCATCCATGGCTGCTCCAGCTCCTATGACCAGAATGGAACAAATCCTGGCCAACAGATATGCTCCTCTTGTCTTGCCAAACCCCCTGTCTGCCATGCCAACAGGTGACTACCAGAAGTACATGTCGAAGTTCACCGGAGCAGGGGAATACACAGCAGAAGAACACATTGAAGCATTCTATGCTTATGTAGAAAACATAAATATCTCAGAGGAAGATGTATGGACTAGAGTCTTCGTCCAAAGCCTGGATGGCCAAGCCCAGAAATGGTTTAAGGAGATGCCAGCAAATTCAATCACTGGCATTGAGCAGTTAGATGCAGCATTCTTGAAGTACTGGGGAGAAAGACAAGATCTCTTATACTACATGTCTGAATTCGGAAATTTGAAAAGAAAAGATGGAGAATCAGTCTCAGACTTTATCAAAAGATTCAACAAGATGTTTGGTAAGATCCCTGCAGAGATCAAACCAAGCGATGCATCAGAAAAAATCACGTTTTTTGCAGCCTTTGATGCAGAGTTCTGTCTTATCCTCAGAGAAAGATGGTCAGCCACACTTGCTTTAATGCAAGATGCTGCTCTTGAAGTTGAATCGAACATCACAGCCTCTCAGAAGCTAAAAGGGAGAGCTGAAAAGAAGAAATCTGTTGTCAAATCTTCTTCTTCTTCTTCTAACAGTCAAATGGAAAAAATGGCTAAAATGTTGGACAGCCTAACTTCAAAAATGTCAAAGTTAAAAGTCCAAAACCAGCCACCAGCAAAAGAAAAAGAGTCAAACACTTTTGCCCCCAGAAATCCAAATGCCTTTCGCTATAGAAGAAACAATCCACAAACTCAGATTTTGCAAAGAGATAAGAACTCTAATGAAGATCAGAGGATAAAAGTCCCTCTACAGAATGTGGTCATGGATGAAGACAATGGTGAAGGTCAAGAGGATGGTGAAGGCGACATTCATTGTGTGGGAGATGAGACAGGGACATCTTATCTCACACAACAAGATTATGAACAATCGTTAATGACTGATCAAACAAAAGATGATCTCCTTGGTGATGGTATCTTTACAGCAGAGGATAAGAACAGATACAACCTTCGATCTAAGTCCAAGGCTGCCCAAGAAGATACATCAGCTTCTCCTGCAGAGACTGCTGCCCCTGTCAAACAAAAAGACCATACAATAGAAGATTAGCCTGCCAAGTCTTCAAAGGAGAAACCACCAGCTTCTCCAGCAAAGATTCCTGCTCCTGTCAGTCAACAAACTCCAGAAAGGTAGCCTCTTGTTGAACAGCAAAAGAATCAAGAAGCCTCTTCCAGTTAGGTAAAAATTTCTGACAAGACTACTGATAAGGCTCCTTATTCTTTTAATTTAAAGGCTGAATTACAAAAGATCAAGATTCCAATTCCTCTTGTTGAACTAATGAAAAATGAGATGTTTAAAAGAGATATCCTTAAAACTTTATATCCTTAGTCAGTATCTCAATCTGCTGATATCCTAAACATCTATGATGACAAACCTACCATCACTCTGGGTCAAATGGTAGAAGACAGAGATGAAAGTTTTCCTCCCTTCTACATCTCATTAAACATTCATGAAAAGACGTTGCATAATTGTTTATTGGACTCCGGTGCTTCACACAACTTGATGCCCAAAGCTGTCATGGATGAGCTTGGCTTGGAAATCACCAAGTCCTATCATGACCTTTTCTCCTTTGACTCTCGAAAAGTCAAATGCCTTGGGATGATTAAGGATTTGGCAGTGACCTTGACTCAAGCATCAATGAAAACGATGGTGATGGACATAGTGGTGGCTAACATACCTCCAAAATTTGGATGTCTTCTATCAAGAGCATGGATGAAGAGATTAGGTGGCACTCTCCAAATGGATCTCTCCTATGCTACTATTCCTGTTTTCGGGGGGGTGAACAGAAGACTCTACAAGGAATCACAATTAGCATATGTGATCAGTGATGAGAAGAATCCAAACAATCATCCTATCTATGCAGTGGAAACAGATATGGGATCTTGTATCTTGCAATTTGATGATTCGATGCCTGATACATTGCTACTCAGGAAACCCACAGATCAGATTGCAGATCAGCCCACAGAGATAGCAGAGGATGATCTCTGGACCATGTTTTTTGACGGTGCTTGCACCAAAGAGTCAGCTGGAGCAGGAGTGGTATTCATTTCTCCCTCAAAGAAAACTTCTCACCTATCCTTCAAACTTGATTTTAAGGTGACAAATAATATCGCTGAATATGAAGCATTACTTTTAGGGATGAACGCAGCAAAGGAGAAGGGCATTAAAAAATTGCAGGTGTTCGGTGACGCTGATTTGATCATCCAGCAAGTGAATAAATATTTTCAAGACAAGCATGTAAGACTCAAGGCATACAGGGATGAAGTGTTGGAGGCAATTAAAAATTTTGTAGAGTTCACAATCACTTTTGTACCTAGAGCCATGAACGAATTGGCTGATTCACTGGCTGTATCAGCATGTGCATTTATCCCCCCTTTGCCTCACAAATTGTCTTATGAAATCCAAGTTAGACATAGGCCTTCTCTTCCTGACAATGTGAAATTTTGGAAAGTTTTTGAAGATGATGCTGAGCTCACCCAATTCCTTGCAGTGATTGATGAGTTTGCAGAGTTGCATATTGATCAGGAGAATGAACATGATGATGAAGTTGAGTAGCCAAAGCTCAAGAGAAAAATTGCAGCTCACGAGATAGTTCAGTTGTCCACCAACAGAATTCCTAAAGGCTTGGTCCCTTTGGAAAGGTTGTTCGATAATAACGACGTGGCTATCAAATTGCAAAGTGGAGAAAAAGAATCAGATGTCTTCCAGTATAATGTGGCCAGTGAGAAAGATCCAAAACATGTCAACTTGGCATCACATTTGACTGAGAAACAAAAGGCTGATTATGGTGAATTGCTGAAGGAATTTGCGGACATTTTTTCCTGGCAATATGATGATTTGAAGACCTTTGACACAGAAGTGATTCAACATAAGATTCCATTGAATAAAGATACCAAACCATTCAGACAGAAGATGAGATCATTCAATCCTTTGCTTCTTCCCACAATGGAGAAAGAAATTAAGAAACTGTTGGACGTCCGCATCATCATCCCTCTCCGGTATTCAGAGTGGATTGTTAATCTTGTGCCGGTCAGGAAGAAGAACAGAGAAATCAGACTCTGCATTGACTTCAGAAATCTGAACAAATGTTCCAGAAAAGACAATTACCCTCTGCCTAAGATGGAGCATATGTTGCAGAAGGTGTCAAGATCGAGGGTAATGTCCTTTATTGATGGATTCTCCAGGTATAATCAGATTGTTGTCCATCCGGAAGACAAAGAAAAAACTTCCTTTACCACTGCATGGGGCACGTTTATGTACGAAAATATGCCCTTCGGCCTGATGAATGCAGGGGCGATGTTCCAAAGAGAAATGGACATTGCTTTCATCGGTGAGAAGGATAAGTTTGTCCTGATTTATCTTGACGATATCACTGTCTTCTCGAGCAGCCACGAACTTCATCTGCAGCATTTGAGGAGGACATTTATGAAATGTCGGAGGTATGGTATCTCTCTTAATCCCAAAAAGTCTAATTTTGCACTTAAAGAGGGAAAACTACTTGGGCACATTGTTTCTGAGGATGGGTTTAAGATCGATCCAAAGAGGGTAGAGGCAATCAGAAATCTGTCCCTTCCAAGATCGAAAAAAGACATTCAGTCTTTTCTTGGAACCATTAATTTTGTCAAAAGATTCATAGGGAATTTTGCTGAACTCACAAAGCATATTACTGCTATGTTGAGGAAAGGCTCTGAAATAAAGTGGACTGAAATAGCCAGATAGTCATTTAACGACATCAAGGAGGCCATTACAACAACTCCTGTATTGATCAGCCCAGATTTTTCAAAGGTATTCTACATCTTCTCATTTGCTTCTAATGACACGATCGCTGCAGTGCTTTTGCAGAAGAATGCTGATGACCAGGAACAGCCAGTTGCCTTCTTTAGCAAGGTCTTGAGGGATGCAGAGATAAAGTATGAGTTGCTGGAAAAACGGCCTATGCGCTTGTCAAATCACTGAAGGCTTTCAGGGTCTACATTCTTCAGGCAAAGGTAATTGCTTTTGTTCCTTCCAGTTCAGTCAAAGATGTTCTTTTTCAACCTGATATTGATGGAAAAAGAAGTAAGTGGATAGCCAGATTGATTGAGTTTGATGTCGAAATAAAACCAGCAAAGTTAGTGAAAGGCCAGGGTCTTGCCAAACTTCTGGCAGAAGAGAATTGCAAGCTGCTCGACATAAATC
>JASDQU010416109.1:0-10314 GCA_032191745.1 Picea mariana
CTGAGAGGGGGGGGGGGTGAATCAGTTTTTGAGCAATAATAATTTTTCTTTGTTTTAACTAAAGACATTAGGCGAATTTATAGAGACAAGAGTGCATTAAGAGATCTTTCATTATTCATCAGATGTCTTATTAAGCAAATAAAACAGTGTAGTAAAGACAAACAAACCAATGCACATGAGTAAGACACATGAACACCAAGATTTTAAGGTGGAAACCCATATCGGGAGAAAACCACCGCTGCTGTTGTCTCTGTCTTCAATGATTATTATTAAGAAAACATTCTACAACAATGTACTAGTGCAGACTCATACTAGTACGCAGGCTTCTACCTGCAGAAGGCTACAACCTTCTCTCGTTTACCAGCCTTTCCTGGAAGGGAGCTTCAACCCCTGAAGAAAGCACCAGTTTCTACTGGTGGGATGCTTCTACTAAAGGGTTAAACCCTCAGACTCACTACTGACTACGTTTCATTAATTTTCACACTGGATCAGTAATAATATGTGTTGCTGAGCAGTTCAGATCTATTGTAACTTACCAGTGTAGTTCTTCCACCTGCACAAATTACCTTAGCGATCTGTAGATGTGCCTACTGTCAGGAAATGGCCTCCACATCCTCCAGAAGGGACCCCTACTACCTATCACCGTCCTTATCGACCTTACCGTCCTACTTTCGTTCTTCAGTGCACCTGTAGGAAGAGCACAGACCCCTTCTTAAACCCACGGATCTAGGACCCATTCAACGCTCATCGGGTCCTATATTATTGCTCAGGGGAAATCGGGCCCCTTTTTAAAATTTTAAATTAAATCTACGCGTGCCCCATTTTAAATCAATGGTTCTGATCAATTATGTATCTGACGATCCATATTCACTCGCGATTTCGCGTTTCACGATATCGAGGTTTTTGATGTCGAGTGACTTTGTTATTTCAAAGTCCCGATCCCCGATGCCAATGCGTCCCTTTCCATGCACTAGACCTACTGGCTTTAGCTCCCGGCCAATATGACCGTCACACCTTACCCCGTCGGGGCTATCGGGATATCGCGTATCGCGATTTCGCGATATCCGATACCATTGTTCACAAGTCTCGCAAAACTCCGATTCCCGATTTTCGATGAATCACCTGCCACCTGTCCTCCTGTTCTGCTGTGCTGACAACTGGCCCCCACTAATCGGGGTTTCGCGGATCGCAATTTTGCCTTGCAAAAAACTCTTGTCAACGAGATCCCCGATTTCCCGATGAACAAAATGCCGACGACGCCTTGATCTTTGACACCTGTCCCTCAGATGGACGGTCTCGATTGATGTTGCAATCCTTACCAAATCCTAATTCACAAAACTACGATGAGTTCCTTCACACGCTGGCCTTCCCGGCTCAGCTCCCGCTCATATGACCAACTCCCGTGACCAGTACCTTATCTCGTCGGAGCTACGGGGTTCGCGAGTTCGAGATGCATGAACTCCTTGCTCCCAAGATCTCCGATATCCTGATATGCGATGTGAGATGCCACCTGTCATTCCACGTCGACTCCTCTTGGATCCTTTGACACGCTTCCTATTTGAGATCCACGACTGTGGTCTCTTCTCGCAGTTCGGGGTTCAGCAGGCCTTGCACCCTTAGTCTCAAGACTCTTGATTTGCCGATGCCTCTGCTGATGTCACACGTGGTTTGACACGTGTTAGATCTTGCCACGTGTCACTCTGATTCGTGACTTACATGTGCCTAAAGTGTTGAATCTTCCTGACACCTGTCATACCCTAGTTGTGCCACGTGTCCCTTGCTGGCATGGTCTGCTGCCGTGAGTTGGATCAACGGTTCAGATGCAATCTTGGCTCAACGACTCTGATTGCATCGCAAAATTGCATATCGCGATTTCGGGGTTTCTGTTGTCATTGTTCACGAGACTCGTGAAACACCGATTCCTGATTCTCCGACGAAAGGAATCAACGGTACAGATGTCATGCGTGCTTTAACGGCTGCGATCAAGTCGCAAAATCGCATATCGCGATTTCGGAGTTTTCATTGTCGAATGAATTGGACATTGCAAAGTCCCGATCCCTAAATCTTTGATGAAGCCTCCTGGCTGCCACGCGTCCATACGAATGGATGGTCCAGATCCCGTCGAAATTTCACCTTGGCTTTTCCCGATGATAAACCTTGTGCAGCTTCTGTTCGATCTGATGGCTAGGATTCTCTCTCCAATATCTTGATGACTTGTCCGAGATTTCTCCTCTGTGCATTAGGGCTTAACCTCCGTGCACTTTCTGCAGATCCTGTGGCTGACGGGTATCTACTTCCAATCTGACGGCTCATATCACTTCTTCTGCACACCAACTCTTGCGCTTAACATCTACGCAGCTTCTCCCGATCCAACAACTGTCGGGATTTTCGAGTTAGATCCGACAACTCTCGGTCTCTTTCCTGAGCTTCCTGTGCGTATAAGTATGCTATTCCTTCTGAGCTTATTCTCCTCGAATCCTTAAAGGATTCTGACGTTTGCTTTTGATCATTCACCTCTCTGACCCTTCCATCTTCACTGTCTGACCCTTCCATCTTCACTGTTGTACTTAAGCCATCATCACTACTGTACTTGCCATCAATGACAGGTCTATGCTGCCTGTAAAACATGCCATCTTCATTGTTGTACTTGCCATCAATGACAAGCATATGCTACCTGTTAAACATTTCCAACATACTTGTGTGGCCCAAAGTTGACCATAAGATATGAACATTAATTGTGGCTTCTATATTGAAAATTGTTGCTATATTAGTTGGATCCAGTAGTACCCCATCCTTAAAAACAATGTGACCTAACAACGTGCTGAAAGGCATGCAAAATATGCACTTCTTCATGTTCAGAGATATTTGTAATTGTCAGTACCTTTCAAACATTGATCACAACATCACGACACAGTATTTTAAAAAATGTATATAGTCCAATTACCCAAGTAAACTTCCAGGAACTTTTGTATGTACTCTTTGAAGGCTACAATTATTATCCTGGAAAAAATCATTGGGTCATTCTTCACTCTAAATGACATTACATTATAAGTGTAGGAGTCCCACTCGATGACAAAGGTTGTCATTTTCTTATCCTCTTTGGCCATCCACACCCGATGGTATCTTGAGAAGCCATCAATGAAGGAGTAGGCCTCCTTTCACACCATCTAGTCTAACACTTCACCATTGAAAGGGGTAGGAAATGGATCATGAATGGAAGCTACATCTAGTCCCTATAAATTCACACAAACCCTTATGCCTCCTCCTACCTTTTTGTATCGAATAACTATTGGATTGATCTAGTCCAACTCCTCTACTGGGAATATCAAATTGACCACAAACATTTTATTAATCTCCTATTTCACCCTTTCCTTGACTCTTAAGTTTAATTGATAGGGAATTTTCTTGATATGTTTGGAATTATAGTTAAGATTTATTATCATCTCACCAAGTTCTCCTCTTATCCCTTTAATATTAGAGAAAATCTATACGGATAGTCTTCCATATTATCCAAGGTCACAACCTCAAATAACGTCGCATCATTCTAGTAGTTTCTGATGGACACCAACCTAGGGTGATCCTCTGTACCAATGTTTAATTGCTTTATTTTTAAAGGTTCCTAGTAAATTTTCTCTGTGGGATCCTCCACAATCTCCTTCCTTTTGACTCCTGGAAGGAAAGGTGTCACAACCTATTTGAATCATATTCTTCTTGTTCTAGTTCATCTATTATCTTGGTTCAAGACTTAAAATCCTGATCTTCATCCACCCTCTTGCACACTAGTTCATGTTGATGCTGTTTGTGTTGATGTTCTTTACATGGCATACCCAAACAGTTTATTCACCCTAGTATAAAACATAAATAACTTAATGGTATTTAGAGCATAAGTGATACTAAGAGCCTTACCTGAGCATAATCCTTCCTTAATAGTCTTCCACTTCCAGGTTTGTCTCTAGACTTCCTTATGTAGATGCTAGGCCTTAGGGACAAGCCCCAATGTGTGAATAAATTTATGGACCCATAATTATTCTAGAATTCTCTAACCCATTTATAGACACACATATCCACATGTAGGACTAAGTTTTTCTTTCTCTCATAGACTCTCAAGAAGTCGACTAGATCTTTTGTTGCCACTGGAATGTCAATCACATGGTACTTGAGCAATGGAGGAAAACTAATGTCACAAGGTTAATTGGACTTCTTCTCGACTGTCGAGGTCATCCCTATGGGTATCCCACCATTTGGACAATGTGGACCTCAATGTCTCATCTAAGGTTGATACTAATTGCTCTTCTAGTACTACTAGGCTCATATCCTCTATAGTCTCTTTAACATCCTATGATCCATCAAAGATAGGGTGGGGGTCTTGCATTTCTATTCTAATCCAATAGACATACCTCATCATGGATCAATTGCAAGATGAAAACTCATGGTTTCACTCTTGCTAGTCTTGGAACCCTTCTTGACTATATGAGTCATAGAATTAGATGCTTTACCATCCAATTACTCCATTTTCAATGGGGTTGATGTAACCATCCCTAATTCCTACCATAAAGTTGTACAATTGATCCACTTCTGTACCATACATGGTGTAATCGATTAGTCTTGTATATATCTTCCCCTTTACAAGGTCATTTGGTTGTATCACCTTGGTTCCATCTGCTTCAAATGACATTTTCCCCATTTTTAAACTAATTATAACTTGTTGTGTTTGGCCCACTTGAATCCCAACAGGATGGAGAAAGTATCATTTTCATAGAATATTTTGATGACTTCAAAATCTACCACTGTCTTCACAGTTCTAAGGTGGAATTCAACATCCTCTAGGTTGCCAATGAGGTATATTTTGTACTAATTGGCCAACCGTGATTGAATGTGTGAATATACTAAATTTGGTTGTCCCATAATTTAACATGATTTATTCAAAAGCATGCTCACATTAGATCTTATATCCAACATGACATCTCACATTTTATATCCATGGATTCGAATATCCATTTTGAATTCCTGATGAGTTAGAGGTTTTTTATTTGGATCAGTCTATTCAACTTTATTATCAGGCAAGGGAGCACAAATAGGTTCTCCTTCCCCTCTTTCCATTAGATTTTCAAATAAATACCATAGACTTCTTATTGACCCTTCATTTTTTATGATTCCAATGAGGGTCTGGAAGAACTCTTGAATTAATTTTATAGGTGATCTCTCCCTTAGTTCCCTGTGGTGATCCTTGAACCCTCCTCCTCGACCACAATCAATCAAGAAGACCCCAGGTTGTTGAGTTGTTGATTGTGCTAGTTCATGTTATATATATTTATTCTTTTAATCATTCTAAGGATTCTTTATAGTAAGCCTTTTGTTTTACTACATCAAACCCAAGGTTCATAAGAGAACCTTTCTTATATGGGGAAGTTTTTGTCTAAAATCATCAGCTCATGTGTGAGTTCCTCCTCTAGTCTCCACATTAATCCTAGGAACCTTGGCCTCTACAATGAATAGAGATTCACACTTTAGTATATTTTCATTCCACTACCTTGTTCTAGTATTCCACTTGGCTATTAGGTCATGAAAATCCTTAGTTGGATGACCTATGGCCATGAAATGGCCACATCTTACTCTCCTTTGCTATGGGAAATCCTAGGAGATGTTCACTACTTCATTACAATTATAACATATGACGGGGCATGTGTAACCACCAATCATGACACCTCTATGTGCTCCTATATATCCACCTCTATAACCTATACCATATTCCCCTCAAGACCCTCCTTCGACTGTACCAAAATTTTCCTCCTCTACCTAAAAGGAGCTCCTCTCAAACTGTTCTTCTAGGGCTTGCATGGGTTGAGATTTTTTTGTGGTATGTGTGTTTGCCTTACAAAAATCACAGAGAATGATGTTTGGGGAAAAAGTATATTTCTACAACATTAGGAAAAGATGTGGGGGATGGCCATAGGTTTTGTAGATTTCATTGTATCCTCCTACTACGTAGCTTGGGAATTTGGTTGGTGGTAGCATTGTGTTAGGTGCACCAACTCTTATTATTAGTGAAGGAAAATCATTCACCATGTGACCCTTTTTATTAAACACAATGCACTAGAATTGTTCCCTACTTGTATTAGTGCAATTCATTTTCTAAATTTGTTCTATTAGGGTTGATAGTTGCAACTAAGATTCAATAAGCTCTATTGGCACAAGATGGAGACCAGGGTTATCTAAGGTTACCAACAAAAGGCATTGTTGTAGTCTAGACACATTGACGTTTTCATCTTTCCACAAGAGAAATAAGTCTCACCCGAGGCGTAGCTGAGAATTGGAAGATGAAGTGAGTCAAAGAGAGTGCAACATTAGATTTAAATTAACATTAGTTGGAGCCACAATGCATATTCCAAATACATGCATAGACAAATATTGACTACTATCCAGATAAGAAATAAGTAATTGCATGACATAAACAAGTAATAATGCGACATAAACATGGATTCATACACATTGCATCCGACCATGACAACAATAAATTTTAGGGCCCAAACCAGTTCATTATATTATCAACAACCTCATCATCCTTCTTAAAATAGGTCCCTATGACTCATGCATCAATCTGCGCAACAATATCTAACCCTACAATTCCCATTACATACTCAATATTCGACTATACAAGCACAACTTACCCAACAAAACCCCTTACAATATCTTATCAAGAATGACTCAATCCCAACCCTTTTCCCATTACATAGCTCCATATTTATAGTTTTCCCTTGGGTGCTTCTTGGATTCTTGAATTTTCTATTTTTCCATCTTTTTCCTTGCATGCACTCGATGCTCTTGGCCTTTTCACTGCTCATCTAGTTGGCGCATGATGCTTTCGACTATTTTCACAGTTATTTATCTTTCAATTAGCTCTCTATTCCTCTAATCATTTTTTTCTACTTTTTTGTCTTCCAGCTGACATTTGTCGCTTTCCCAAAACTTTGGATAAAAAACAAAGGGCCCAATAGGCCTCAACCACAACCTTGACTTGCCCTGAGTCAACCGTCCGCTTCCTTACTGGGGTTTCCCTCAAACGGTGGGCCCAATTTAGGGATGACCTGCACTGCTTGCAGGCAGAAGCTGTCATACTACTCCACCTTGTGTTTCCATTTCCACACCAAAATGGAAGCGCCCCCAAAAATTTTCCTGCACAACTACAAAATTAGGTTCTGCAAGATTATTGGCTAACAATGTTTGCCAATAACTTTCCACAGTTGGATCCACTTGATGTAGTTTTACATAGGTATCCTAAACTGCAAGCCTGAAATCTCTGAGTTCTTTCTTTGTAGCACGAGTGGCCTAGTACATTCCATCGAGTTGTGCATCAACTTATTTTACCTTCAAAAACCTTTCCTTTTGTGCTATGGGGTCAGTGATCGCCTGAGTCTCCTTGCTCATCTATTGGATTTGGATTAATAGGTCTTCTATGGGCTTGTTTCTCTTTTCCAAAACACCAACCCAATCATTGACCATATCAAACATTTGACTGCACTCACTAGCCCGATGATGAAGGGAAGAGTGAATTGTGTCTCCCTCAACAATGACCTGAGTGATATTTTCAAGCATGACCTTAGGCTGCTCCTTAAGCCAAATGGATTCAAGTTTCTACTAGAGGCTTCCTATTCTCCTTGCTAATTGTAACCACACCTCTTCCATAAGATAAACTTGGTGCACTGGTGCAACCAGGGTAATTCCCTCATGTAACTCAGGAACAACCTACTTGGGTGTAGGCCATACCAGGATAAACTTGTCAGAAACAATGACAATTGCAGAGTCAACCTATATGCGCAATCCATGCTCATGCGCCTTGGCAGATGATGTTGTAACGATGTCCTGGTGCAACTATTGCATTTTTTGTGTGAGATATTCATTTGTGTGCTCTACTAAAGTAATCCTTTGCTCAAGTTGATCAATGGAGGCTTATATGAGGGACAGATCTAGTGGAGGCTCTCCAATGGTGAGGGATGGATCCGTGGGAAACCTTGAAGCCAATGGTTGGCCATCGAAGACAAATCACTTAGACATACTATGGGTGCCATCAATGCCAGGATTAAGAAAAGTAGTGTGGAAGTTGTGTGTGATCCTGTCCTAGACCTCTGAAGGAAACGTCCCAAGGCTGTCGGTGCACTCTAGGAAAAATTCCAAGGTTGCGTGACACTATTGTGGATCTTGTATCATCGACTCAATCTATTCCTTAAATGAGCTTGTACTATGAGAAAAATGAGTGTCATAATGGGTATCCATATGAGTTTCTGGAGGATATTGACTCATTTGTTACGATACTTCGAAGGATTTCTCAGCCCCTACAAAGAGGAGGGATTCAGGATGGGTGTCAAGTTGGACCTGAACCTACAGAAGTTGGATAGTGGAGCCTGTGGTCGTAGTGAAGGGGTCACCAGAACTTGTCTCATGGGTGTCAAATTAGTGAGTATGGACATGGGATAATGGAGTGGTGGAAGGGGCAGTTATGATCGAACTAGGTGGTTGACGAGTGGACCCTCAAAGATGGAAGTGGACTAGGCGGTGACTAGGGGATCATCTAGAATAGTGATGATGGGAACAAAGGAGGGAATGGGGATGATAGTGCAAGTTGAAGGGGGAAGGGAAGAAATGGGAACTACCTCGGTGATGATGGTGTCAGTGGTGGAGGGGGATGGAGAGCCAATGCATGGTTTCTTAACATGAAAAGCAGGAGCAATCGCTTCGCGTAATTTCTTACTAGATATTGTGGCTTCATCAGGGTTTGATGGGAATGGGAGGGAATTTTCCTGGGTAATTTCTCCTGTTCTCCTTCATTTTCTTATTCCTCGCAACTAGAGGGTGTCCTTTCTCTCTTCGACGGGTTCATTCTTGGGCCTACGCTATCCATCTATGTAAGATATGACCAGTGAGAGATGGCAGACATCATGTATGAGACACCTGATCTCTTATTTTCTTGTGTTACTCTTGGCCATGCAGTGACTTCTTTGTCCAAAGTAGCCTCTTCCAGAGAGAATGTCAAGGGGTTTATGTGAAACAATGATGGAGTACAATCGAGAGGCTACTGATATTATGGTACCTGTGGGAGGTATTTACCTCCACATGTAAACCCGATGAGAATAGAATATTCTGGGAAGCAAGAAGAAACCCTAAATAATTGTTAAAGAACCCTAGAATATAAGTTGACTCAAGAGAATGATTTGTATTAGGTTATTAGCCTCCAAGAGAAGAAGTTGACTAAAAGGAAATGTTATATACTAAGTAATTAGCACGCAGAATGAGAAGTGGCCTAGGTACTTTGGCATAAACAATATAAATATAGGAGGCCAGTCTTCATTTTGGCCAGACTTCTCAGAACTGTAGAAGTACACTTGTGCGCATTGCAGTTGGCTAGTTTGTGCGCAAGTCCTGGGAGCAACTGCTGCCGATAGTTCTGCAATTCGTATTTTTGGTTTTTTGGGTTGGAATCTTTGATCAACTTTTTTTATTCTTGATTGGTGCGCTATCCTTGGAGAGAGATGCGTCACCTTTGTTTGGCTATTAAACCTAGGGTTTGCTTCCATAATATTTCTCTGTCAAGGTTAAGGTGCTCGGGGGTGGCTTTGACCTATGGTTGGGTGACAATATTTCTATATTGTCTATGGTTAAATGAGCACATCCATTATATTCTAACAGGTTATGGGTCCACACTATCTTCGGACAGTCTAACCGCTGGAAGATAGATTGGGAGGATTTGCTTAGTTGCAGTTGCAGTTGCAACCATATTTTTCTACAACAACAAAATCCTAACCCTCTCATTGAGGCACCTTAAGTGAAGGGATTGACCTAATTTCTAGATAGACTAGCGTGCCCTAGCCTAGCACATCTCCTAAAACTCTCAGCAAGATAAGACATCAAGTTTGAGTTTTTTTTGGTCAAAATCAAGGGTTGACCAAGTCAAAGCAATTATGACTTACTCTATGAAGTCAAAAAACAAGTTAGAAGGGGATTGTAATTTCAGAGCGTGGAAGAAAAGGATTGACCTCATCCTTTCTAAGAATAAAGTAGTGGATATTGTGAAAGGAAAGATCATGGAACCACAATTCGAAGAAGGAAAAGAGAAGGAACCTCAGAACGTTGCAGTTTTGGAGAAGTTCAAAGACAGTGACATCAATGCATGAGTATCATAGTGGAATCTATAAAAGACCACTTGATACCCTACATCTCCCATCTTGACTCATCTAAGAAGATGTATGATTCCCTAATAAACCTCTTCTCAGTCAAAAACATTGGACATGAAATGATTATGAAGAATGAGCTCCGTGACAT
>JASDQU010416112.1:0-10313 GCA_032191745.1 Picea mariana
CCTTGAATATTCAAAATTTCACTACCCTTCGGTGCACATTGTAAACTAGAAATTGATACATACTAATTACACAAGCACCAGAGTGCACATTATTAAATGCACCGGGACTCGGGATAACTCAATCGCATCGGAGATAACTATAAATTAAAATTTATGGGCCGTACTAAATATAAAATGCACTAGTACTTCATATGCAAACAAGGCGGCTAACCGCCCCTTGAAATTATAAGAGCATCAATTCTCTGCATACGAGAAAAAGGGTGGAACCAGTGTGTAATAGTCATAGTTTTCTATTATATTAACATGCTGGGACATTTATTTTATATTAACGCACTCATGAGTGTACATCAATACCACACCAGTGCGTTTTGACAAGAAAAATTTAGAAGAAAATGCTTCTACTACAACCTTTTCCTGCCCAATTTTTTTAGTTATATAAAAAATTCACTAAAATATCCACATTCAATATATGAGGTTGTAGTGGAGGTGTTTTTCAAAATTTTGTCAAATTTTGTAGCTCTAAAAACCTCTGATAGAAGGTGTTTTCCTTGTAGTGTCTCAAGATGAGGGAGTATCTCTATGGTCACTATTTTTTCCGGCTTTTCTTTTATCGTATCAGGTCACCATTAGAAGCCATTATTGGTCCTCATAAAAATCATTATTTTATAATGTTATCCCTGACTTGAGAGTATGGGAGTGATTGATTGGAGGGAAAAAGAAAGAGGCAAGACTAGAATGGTGAGCGAAAAGATTCAGATGAAAACGATAGAGAACACCACCAACATGCAGGTTACATTTTCTAAGTGCATAAATGGATTGTTGAACAAATATTATGAACTTTCAGTGATCTGCGATGCAGAAGTTGGACTCATGATTTTCTCTCCATGAATTGTCCAATCAGAGGATACTTGTGTATTTTTAATAATATTATTATTATATATTATTAAAATTCTATCACATTTTCATTTGCACACTTAAGAAGGGTAAGTAATGGATTTTTTTTATTACCTTGAGGCATATCTCTTCTGATATCCTCGAATTATTCAAGAAATAAATCTTTTGAAAGCTGTTATTCAATTTTTTTTTCATTTATGGAAATTCGAATTTAGATTTCCGGAAGCATGTAATTATTATTTTTATTATTGTTGGACAAATATTTGACTTGCCAGTTTTCCTCTTTGATGGACACATGTATGAGAAAAACTTTTTAATAAAATTTAATGACGGAAGACAAATATTTTCAAATTACAGAAGCATCCTTCTATGCGGGTTTATTAGCATCCTTCACATTCCCTCCCCAACCGTCTCCAACCTCCCAACTTGTTGCCACACCCACCACCAGCCCATCAAGATTTTCTCGGTCAATAGCACTTTTAGTTTTACCTGCAAGCACATATCGTGCTTCAATCACCACTAACTTGGATAAACCACCATTTTGGATCCAACATTGGTTGGGGTGTTCTTTCTCTAAGAAGCTCAGACTTAATAGTTGCACAATCCATTGTACTCCTCCACTTCATCGATGCACTATGTGTGGTAGATTTTGTTTTGTTATGTATTTATTTTTTCCATATTTAGTGGAGAAAACTTAGGAGAAGCTTGTAGCCAACTCTAGCCATGGGTTTGGCTATTGGATATGTTCATACATAAAGGAGGAGTGTTATTGTTTCATTACTAGTAGTAGTATAATAATTGTTTTTCCACTATTAATGATATTCAGATTCATTATTGGACACATCAAACAAATACATAGTGATAGCGAGTGAGGGATATTTATTTCATGTATGGTATATATAGTTCTATATTGTAGACAATCTTTCAACTGTTCACGATGAACTGGCATTCATTTTTCCAAGTCTCTACTAATAAATCTATGGGATATGTGATATAGATATCATTGATAAATCCATTGTATATGTGATATATATCTTGATTTTTTTATGGTATGTATACAGATATTGAATTTTTATGGTATATCAAATATAGATCTTATTTTTTCTTGCAACATTGCGGCTATGATAGTGATATATTTTGAGTGGATTTCCCATTTTTTCACATCAAATGTGTCACAAAATAACAAAATGGGAATTATTTCTTCATTCTTTGCAACAATAAAACATGATACATGTATTGAAAAGTTAAAGTTTTTGTGGCAATTGATCATGATTCCTATGACACTGCATTTTCTTCCAATTTCCATAATTTTATTTGTTGATATAATTCATTCTTGGATTGGATATACCATTGATGAATTAATGTCATTTGATTATGTTGCAATAAATTTTCGGTTTGGAGCATCTTCAAATAGAGTTTCAATTATCATAGTTATGCAATGGATATTTTACAATATCTTCCATTATCTACCATTAATGAAATGTAATTTTTTTATGTTATAATAATATTTCCATTGAGAGTATCCTCAAATACAGTTGCATGCAATTTGTTTATGTTATAGTGGTTTTTGGGTTACATTGTTACAAACAATAGATGATCTAGGTCAATATTGGTAGCCAACCACCTATTCCATATGGATCCTCTCGATAGTTTTAGTTCAACATGTTCTTTTGTACTTATTTCTAATTGTGGGTTCTATAATCCAAGGTTGTCTAAATCCCTACACATTTTTCAGGTGGATATTAGTGGTTTCCCACCTAATCCAATTGGTTTATTTTGTAAGTTTTCATGTCAGTACATATTTTTGTACTTCCAGGGTCGTTTTGGGGCCCTAGCATTGTGTTTTTTAGATTTCCACAATCAAACTATAGATGAAGTTAGATTTTGATGGTATAACATGTAGTTCTCAAATATACATTTCAAACGGGATATCCCTCACATAAAATAGAGGTTGCATGCAAAAGTTACAACCCCAGGAAGTTGAGGTACCAACTTACCCATTGGAGCCGAAATATCATTCATTGTTTCATCTCCTAGGGCTTGGATTTTGGATGTATAGGGTTTTTGAATTCATGAGTAATGTTAAAAATGCCGATGGAGCCTTTTTGTAATCATCTTGCTTGGATAGATTCCCTTAGAAGCCACATCTCTTCTCAAAGATAGCTACCACCATTTGACCAAGCTTTTTTAGTTCTGTAGTTTTATAGTTTCAAGTTATTTTATTTATTCAATAGAAGTTATCATTCACTAGATATATGTTGTTGTTATATGTATCTCTATGTTATCGTATTTAGTTTTTTATTCATTGTGGTCCTCTCATAAATCCATATTAGTAGTATCAGAGTGATATGCTCTTCATTTATTTTTCTTCATGCATGTTCCCAACAAGATATTCGTACAAGAAGTTGGGACACGAACCAATCAATCCTTTTCTAGATTGGTCTTACTTAGCCCAACAATAACCCATGTGGGATGAAAATAAAGAGGATGGAACATGAGATCTTTTTAAAATATTTCTCGAGGAAGCTCTTGCACAACAAAGGAATGAGATTATGAAGAATTGTTCACAGATCCATCGTCGATTGCCCACAGAAGACATGTCTTCATCAAGAATCCATGCAACCCCCTTCAAGGTACTGTTAGGGTCCTAACCCACACATAGGTAGAACAATATATTAATATGTAATAAAGGTCAATATTAATAAGGCCTTGCAATAATGTAGAATAATTCGAATGTAAGAAGACCTAATAGAAGCTTCTGTTTCTAGAAGGATATTCCTCTATATTCTTCTTTTGATAGACATATTTAGTATAAATAGGAGTCAAGGGTATGATAACCCTATATTGAATATTATTGTAATAGAGCTCTACTCAACTGGAGGTTTCCCCCTCGAAGAGGCCCATGACCATTGCTCTCAGAATCAGTGTGCTATTTATGTTGTTATTCTTATATCATTTATGTGTTATTGTGGTGATTGTTCTGGTTATGTTGTTGTTATTATTCCATTTCTAGCATTTTATTTATCTTTTGAATACTTTTTAGATCCGGTATATTACAAGTGGTATTAGAGCACTTTCCTCGGTAGAAATTATGGGTTAATTTTTTTTTTCAGGGTAGAGATGTATTTTGACATCTTTAAGCCACAGAGATATATCGTTACACACATAAACCTGTGGTTGAAGGATTCATACATGCAGGAAATGCAAGTGGTACTTAAGTGCACATCTGTTGGCCACCCTTGTAACCCCTATCGGTACCCCTTAGAGTGGTAGCGCATCAGAAAATACTTGTGTATGGATCGGTCTAGATTACATGAAGCCCTCTTTAGATAAACCGATTGGTCTCTTAACTTCTATAGTGCCGCTGAGAACAACACTCAGGAAGATACTTTCTATTACCTAGGTAGTTGAATAGTATAGCTAAGGGTACGGTCTAGCCTCCTTAGTTAGTTCTCTGAGATATTGGGCTGAGTACTATTGCTGGACCCCAAACATATATCAGAGAGCTATAGCACAGGGAAAACCCTTGTCTGTAGAACCCTTGAATACCTAACCCTTGGGGATAGAAACATAAACAAATTAAAATAGACAAGATCTATTGTCGTGCAACTGTGTTCAGGTTTCCAAATCACTACACTTTTTTCCTGGTTAAGCATTTTGGAATTTCATCATTCTTGTATTATTCATACTAGAGTATAACTCTGCAGGTTTAAAAAACAAAAAAAAGTCTAGAAATTTTTGCACCATTATTTGATACCTAGTCGATTGGATTCATCTCTTCGCCCTTATCACATTCATACATATCATTTTTTAGAAAAATATTTGACCCCACCTACCCCATTTCGGGTCCCTTGACCTCATGGCCCATACCCGTAGCCAAGACTTGGAAGGTTTCTTCAATAACTTGCAATCTAATTTCACCGAGACCCAACAAGAAGTGAGACAACTCAGTGCCAATGTTGTCACCATCAATACAACCAAGCAATCTTCAATGGAGTAAATCAATCAAGACCTGAATACCAGCTTGAATCTATCGTTTTGATGCTCTACACTAATATGCATATCCCTACAGATAACCCTTTATCTAACCCACCTTCGCATACTAAAGCTGAAAATTGCTCTCATTCCCATAACTATCAACACTATCACTTTCAACATGACCTATGCCTCTTGTGGGTGGATGTGACCAAATTTGATGGCTCGGATCCCAATGGTCGGGTAACCCAAATGGAACATTATTTCTCTTTATACAACATTACAGATGACTTGGCCAAACTCTAGTATGGTGTATTCCATCTAGATCAAGAACGTTGGCAATGGTGGCAATGATGAAAAACCTCCCATCAAGCATATATTTCTTAGACACACATTGTGGAAGAGCTTTATGAACTCTTTGACACTGACACTAACCATCTGGTTTGTTTGACAAAGTTGAAACAATTAGGAATAGTGGAAGACTTTATAGCTACCTTTGAGCACCTGGATTTTGAGACAGAGGGCATGTTTGATGCCTTTTTCCGAGAGTGTTTTATTAGTGGCCTCAAGGATGATATTCAGGCCCATGTCCTCATGAATCTACCTCCGAGTTGGGTGGAGGCTAATAAAATAGATATAGAATCACAATAGTTTGTATCTTCTCAAAACCAGAAACCCTCCTTTATCTCTCTCCCTAATCCAGTAAATCCCACTACTCCCTCCGCTCCAATGAAGATCCAAAAATTGACCAAGGATGAAATGGTTGAATGCCAACTCAAAGGCCTTTGTTATAATTGTGGTGACAAATATTTTTTGGGCCACAAGTGTAAGGAACAAAAGATTTGTATGTCCATTTCAGAGGATATTTTGGAAGAGGATGCTGAAACTCCCCTTGTGTCCGAGTCACCTAAAATCACCAACATAACATCTCCCTCAGACCCTCCCGAAGTAGAACCAATAATTTACCTCAATGATCTCACTAACTTCTCTTCTCCTCAAACCCTCAAGCTAATTAGTTACATCAAGCATACGAAGGTCATCATTCTGGTTGATAGTGGAAGCACCCATAATTTTATTCATCACTGCATTTCCCAAGAAACTCATTGCTCCATACATGCCGTCAATAATTTCCAAATAATGATTGTCAATGGTGGCTCCATGAAATGTCGATGGTGTTGTGAAAATGTGTGTCTCCAAATTGGTGACTACCACCTGAAATACCATATGTTTGTTATTGACATGGGCGGTTGTGAGATTGTGTTGGGTGTAGACTGGCTAAGGAGTTTGGGTCCCATTCTCATGGATTTTAATGAATTAAACATTCAATTCGACCAGGATGAGCGCCAATATAAGTTCCAAGACATCACCATCGGTTCACCTAAGATCATTAGTTCCCATCGCATGGAAAATCTGCTCAAAAAAGGTTATTCTGGTGTTATTTCCCAAATCCATGCCATACAAGCAACATAGACACCCTCGGTGCCGCAAGACCTCCAATCCATCCTTTCTAAACATCAAGTGGTATTTTCCACCCCCATGGGACTCCCTCCTTCCCGTGGTGTTCATGCTCATTCCATTCCCCTTGTACCATTAATCCTTCCTCCCAATATATGTCCCTATCGTCACCCCTCTTCCCCAAAAAATTAAATTCAGAAAATGGTCCAGGAACTCCTTAATGTAGGCGCTATCCGCCCTAGTATGAGCCCCTACTCTTCCCCGGTGGTCATGGTCCTGAAGAAAGAAATTTCTTGGTGAATGTGTACTGACTTCCATGCCCTCAAAAAACTTACCATCAAAGACAAATTTTCCATTCCTTTCATTGATGACCTCTTGGATGAATTGAGTGGCGCCCAGTTATTTACTAAACTTTATCTTCATTCTCGCTACCACCAGATACGTATGAAAGAGGCAGACATTCCCAAGAATACCTTTAGAACTAATGAGGGCCACTATGAGCTTTTGGTCATTCCCTTTGGCTTGTGTAATGCCCCCTCCACCTTCCAAAGCCCCATGAATCATGTCTTCCATCCTTTTCTCCGTCATTTTGTATTAGTTTTCTTTGATGATATCCTCATCTATAGAAAAATCTAGACAAACCATCTTTCTCATGTGGATCGAGTTATCCATCTACTCCTTCAGCACCAACTTCTCCTGAAATAGTCTAAATGTGCTTTTGTTGCTGTAGAAGTTAAGTACTTGGGTCATCTGGTTGGAAAGGATGGCGTCAGGGTGGATTCTAAAAAGATTGAAGCTATGCAAGACTAGCCTCATCGAAAGACTCTCAAAATATTGCATGGATTTATGGGCTTAACAGGTTATTATCGCAAGTTTCTTAAGAATTATGGAAAAATTGTAGCCCCTCTCACTGCACTGCTAAAAAATAACTCTTTCACTTGGACTACAATAGCTTCTCAATCTTTTCAAACCTTGAATATGGCCATGTGCACCACTCCAGTCCTGGCCCTTCCTGATTTCAAAAAGACCTTTGTCTTGGAATGTGATGCTTTTGGGAAAGGAATTGGTGTTGTTCTTATGAAAGAGGGTCAGCCTTTGGCCTTTACCAACAAGCAACTATTTGAAAGAAATTTTGGCAAATCAATGTACGAAAAGGAAATGTTGGATATTCTTCATGCAGTTGATCTGTGGTGGCCTTATATATTAGGGAAATGCTTCGAAATTAAGAAAGACCATCAAAGCCTCAAGTATTTTATGGAACAACGCATTTTCTCCCCAAAGAAAAAAAAATGGGTGACTAAGATCCTTGGATATGATTATGAGATCATTTACAAGAAAGGAAAAGACAATGTAGTTGCAGATGCACTTTCCTAAAAATATAGAGATGAAGGATCCATTTTTTCTCTTTCCTTCATTGTACCAGATTGGCTCCAAGTTGTTCTCTAGGAATGGCTACACGATCCCAAAAGTTCGCATCTGATCCAACAATTGTAGTATAATGCTCCAACTTCCCCAGGGTACTCTTGGGTCCATGATGAGCTTTGATACAAAGGTCATTTGTATTTAAGTAAACAAGAAAAACTTAAATCCACTCTACTTTCTAAGCTTCATGCTACACCAACAACTAGGCACTCTGGGTTCACCAAAAGCTATGACAGGCTCAAACTCTCTTTTTTTGGGGATGGTATGAAACAATACATTCACAATTTTATTGTTGAATGTGATGTGTGTCAATGCAACAAGGGAGAAACAATCAAATCTCTAGACACACTCCAACCGCTTCCAATTCCACTTTCTATTTGGAGGGATATTTCCATGGAATTTATTACAGGCTTACCCAAATATGGAAATAAATCACTCATAATGGTGGTTGCTTATCGCCTTTCCAAGTATTCTCATTTCTGTGCACTTCAACACCCATTTACAATGTCCACGGTGGCTCAAATTTTCATGGATCGGGTCTTCAAGATTCATGGCATGTCGCATTTTATTGTTTCTGATTGTGACCCAACTTTCAAAAACAATTTTTGGCAAGAATGTTTTGAGCTACAAGGAAACCAATTGCATCTCAGCACAACTTATCATCCCCAGACTGGTGATCAAACAGAATTTGTCAACAAGTGTTTGAAAACATATTTGAGGTGTTTTGCCAAGGAAAAGAAAAATCAGTGGGCTCAATGGTTACCCCTAGTTGAATGGTGGTAAAACACTTCATACCATACACCTACATGCATGACTCCTTTTGAAGCGATATATGGACAAAAGACACCTTTAGTTCTCTCATACTTACCTGGTGTCTCGAAGATCCAGGCGGTTGACCAAATTATTACAGTTCGAGAGACTATTATCCATACCCTCAAAGAGAATTTGATCATGGCACAGAATCACATGAAGCAACGAGCGAATCGAGGTCTCTTTGAACGTCAATTTGAAGAAGCGGCTCAGGTGTTTATTAGACTAAAACCTTAGAAGAAAAATTCCCTCAAGGCCGACCATTGTCAGAAGCTAGCACCCAAATTTTATGGTCCTTATATCATTCTAAAGCATGTGGGATAGGTGGAATATAAGTTAGATTTTCCCGTTCATTCGACGCTACATCCTGTTTTTCATGTTTCATGCTTAAAGAAGATGATTGGAACTAAGTGCAAAATGCAAACCAACGTTCCCGAGTTAGACAAAGAAGGATCCATTTGGCTACAACCAAAATAAGTTTTGGACCAGAGTGAGCGTCGCCTGCATCATAGAACCAATAAGGAAGTGATAGTCAAGTGGAAAGATACAACTCCAACATATGCCACTTGGGAACCAACTACCATTCTGCAGCAATTTCCACATATCAAGCCTTGAGGACAAGGTTGTTCTTAAGGGGGAGGACATGTTAGGGTCCTAACCTGCACATAGGTAGAACAATATATTCAGATGTAATAAAGGTCAATATTAATAACACCTTGCAATAAAATAGAATAATTCGAATGTAAGAAGACCTAATAGAATCTTCTTCTATAAGGATCTTCCTCTAGATGCTTCTTTTGATAGACATATTTAGTATAAATAGGAGTCGAGGGTATGAGAACCATATCTTGGATATTATTGTAATAGATCTCTACTCAATTGGAGGTTTCCACCTCGAAGAGGCCCCTAAACATTCCTCTTAGAATCAAAGTTTTATTTCTGTTGTTATTCTTATATCATTTTTGTGTTATTGTGGTGATTGTTCTGGTTATATTGTTTCTATTCTTCCTTTTCTAGCATTTTATTTCTGTTATGCATACTTTTTATATCTAGTATATTACAGTTACAGATAATTTTTTGTATTCCATTATTTCAAGGATTGAGGGATGTGGATTCTATAGATAAATGGTTGAATCTGCTCGAAGGGTATTTTTCGGTCCACAATTTTTTCGATGGGTAAAATATTACTTTTTCACTTCTCAAGTTCGTCCCCCATGTTAAGCATGTTGGATCATGTTGTCATTGATGCTAATGATTCGATTAATTGATGTCATTGATTGATGTCAAGTGATTGATTGATGTCAAAGGATTGATTCATTGATGATTGATGTAATGTAATATGTATTATCCTTGATGAGAAAGCATAGATGAAGATGGATCAATGAGTTGTCATTGATATGATGAAGATGGATCAATGAGTTGTCATTGATACATGATGAAGATGAATCGATGTGGTTTCATTAGTATATGATGAATTGTTGGAAAAATATATAGATAACTCATTATTGTCTTATCATGATTGATGAAGTGCACAAATGGATGAACTCCAAAGTGGTCCCCTTATGGTGAAAAACCTCACAGAAATACACTTTGTGGATTGAGTTATCCTAGAAGAATGGTTGGATGACCCATGCTTGTATGTGGAATAATGAGATGAAGATCAAGGAAATTATTGGAGAAACTATCCTAGATGGATAGTGTTGGTCATGCCATTTTCGGTGGTATTTGGAATGTCACATAACTCCTCATGGTTTGAG
>JASDQU010416114.1:0-10158 GCA_032191745.1 Picea mariana
AATAATCAAATCAATCTTCATAAAAGAATAATGAAAGCATGAAAACCAAAACCATGAATCAAAGCTAAGAATCCCTTTCTCTTTTGAATCCTAATGACTACCATTAATGACTACTCTATATCTAATTACATCTTAATTGAATAATCTAATTCCTCTTCTACTTCAATCCTCATGAAGAGAGAGCACTCTCTTTTATACATGAGAGCCTTGAAGATAATATAACCATCTCATTATTACAGATCCACTATTCTCTCAACCTATTTTCCATTATTACAAAATATAATCCCTTTAAATCCTCACACATATCTCTCATATATCTTGGATAAGATATTCCAACCAAATCTCCATGATCTTCTCTTTGGAATGGGCTTGAATTATGTCCTCAAATATTGAAATGGTGGAGGAAGTATTCGAGAAGTCCTTTGAACTAATCCTTCATATAATCCTACACATTACAAAGCTCACACATATTTGAGATATATACGAAACATGTTGATTTTCTAACATTTAATCACGAATTCCTTTTAAATACTAAAATGAATAAAGTGGAGAACAATAAGGTGAAACCCAAGTATATTTATGGAAATGATATTGTGAAAGGTTAATGGGGCGATGAAATGTGAAGAATGATGATGGGAAAGGTGGATAAGAATAGGACATTTATGAGCCCCAACAGACCCCTTGTTTAGGGATTTTTGGGTTTTGGTATTATGTAACGGGTATGGGGATGTCGGACCATGGGTTTACCCATGTTTAGGCCTCTTTTGTAATGTATAAATAGATAGCTAGGCGATATAATCTAGTGGTGAATGGGTGATGCTAAGTGCTAAGCGCAAGTGTGCGATGTTAAGGCTAAGTGCAAGTAATAGATGTAAATTCTTTGTGCATACTGTGTGAGAGTTGCAAGGCTAAGTGCAAGTGATTGTAAGAGACTGTGTAAAGGCTTTGTGCTGTGACCTAGCTCGAGGAAGGAGGATCTGGTGGAGTGCACGCATATCTCCTGTCCTATGCGGAGCAGGATCTTATGGCTCTGTGCATGTAGAATATTGACAAAAGATAATAAGAGAGAAGAAGAGTTGGTGGATGTAGCCCCAGGCTGGGGGTGAACCACATATATCATGTGTTGTTATGCTTTGTGCGATGTATTGATGTGTTTATGTGTTTACTTGCTTAGTGCTTTGATATATATGAATGATAGATAGATCTGTTGATGCTTTGTGCTTAATAATGTGAATAAATGCTAGATATGATCTATCTTTATGTGATAAGTGCTTGGGTGTATTAGATCTTCTAGACTACTGCATTGATCTGTTGTTAGGGTTTACCTGCGCTGTAAGTTAAGGCTGAATACTAATGATCTATAACTACTAAGTGCTCTGTTAAAGTGTTGTAATAACAGATCAGTGTCCCAGATAAGTTTGCAGAGATCTGAGTCCTGCAACCACCCCTGCCTCTACCTCAGGTGAGACTTCATCTACTTCGCAGGTGTTGTCAAAAGGGCCGGTAGTTAGGGTTTTGTTGGTGCGCTCTTGAGTGTTGAACCCTGGGTCTTCCCTTGTGCCAACACTTCTTCGTCCACAATCATGCCTTTTGGTTGACCCCACCTATTTAAAATAACCTCATCATAGGTTCTGGCATTTTGAAGAGTTGAAGGGAACTCCTCCGAGCAGCTCAAAAGTGTTGAAGGGAAATCCTCCGAGTAGCTCAAAAGAGTTGAAGGGAACTCCTCCGAGTAGCTCATAATAGTTGAAGGGAAATCCTCTAAGAAGCTCGAAATATTTGAAGGGAACTCCTCCGAGAAACTCATAAGATTTGAAGGGAACTCCTCCAAGAAGCTCGGAAGAGTTGAAGGGAACTCCTCCGAGCAACTCAGATGAGTTGAAGGGATCTCCTCCGAGAAGCTTGGAAGAGTTGAAGGGAACTTCTCTGAGCAGCTTGGAAGAGTTGAAGGAAACTCCTCTGAGCAGCTCAGAATATTTGAAGGGAAATCCTCCAAGCATATCAGAACGGTTGAATGGAAATCCTCCAATAAGCTTGGATTATTTGAAGGTAAATCCTCGAAGCAGCTAAGAAGAGTTGAAGGGAACTTTGCCGAAAATTTCTTAAAACTTCCACTTTGAATAATTTCTCAATTGTTTCAAGCAAATCATGAGTTACCAGGACAATATTTTGTTTGATCAAAGGGACTTATAAGAATTTTCTTTAGGTTTCAAAAATAAGGAGGCACCATTTTAGGAAAGTATCCAAATATGAGGTAAAATGGAGGGGTTGTGGTGCTAGTCACAAAAAATGGAGACACACTAGGTGAAGCCTTGGATCTCTACAAAAATGAGTTCATTCATAATTTCATTAGGAAGGAAACTCCATCACACAAAATCACAAGGAAGAAAAAATAGGTCCCATGACTTGCATATTGAAAATATGTAGGTGATTCAAAGAGTGTTGAGACTCGTTAAAATTTAACAGATTGCTTTCAAACTTATATCATACATTATAATGAATGGATGAAGGGAATATGTAGGCAGTAAAGTAGGAACAAAAACATCAAGAATGTTGAGAATACAAGTGTGATTCATTTCTATGGTGTTTCTCTGCTTCCAGCGAGCGTCCATAGCCCTGACGAAGTCACCCCGGTGTCACAAGCCTTTCTCCGCTGCCAGGGAGTGTCCATAGCCCCTATTGAGATACCTGAATGTCCCATGTGATATGCAAATCCTTTCCCCGAGCCTTTACCTTTTATAATATTTAATTCTCTTTAATTTAGAGATGTATGTGGATGGGGGGATGTCAGTCAACCTTTAAAGGCACTAGGGATGACACATTTGACAGTGAGATCTGCTAAATTGATTATAGATAAGAAAACTTCACGAGTCACGATTCTTAACCTACTACAAAAATCTCATCCAGACCATTTTATTTAGCCCTTCTAACATAAAAATCTGTTGTTTATTGTAGTCTCTTGGCCCTCTGTTTTCCCAGTGTCCTTCTGTATTGACAAGCTACGTTCCTCTACCATATATTAACTCATGATAGTGAAAAAAGGGTTCACATGTCTGGGAGAGGAGTAGAATGGAAATTATATTACATAGATGTTTAGGACCTCTGCACCGAAAGTGATACTTTTAATCATGTAACTTTATTTAGGTTGTAAGAATTCCAAAATCACGAGGGAATCCAACAAGAAGGACAAGTTAAAACTAGTAATCAAACAGATCAAGAAAACTCAAACTAACTAAGGAAACACAAGTCAAAATAAAAACTAGAAATAAGTTTTATTTATGTACAAGTGACCAGTAGCCTGAAGGGATAACTAATATAATGTTTTAGGACTTGGCCATTTACAGGGAGAGAGTCGATTTCTCCCTGAAGGTTTTGTAATTGAAAAGTGTCTTGGCCAATATTTTCTTTGATAAGGTAGGGACCAAGCCAAATTTGTTGAAATTCCATATGTTTCCCTTTATCTTCATGTGGTTTATTCCATTTTAGGACTAGATCCCCAACTTGGAGTTCTTTCTCACCCACACACTTCTTATCAAACAAATGTTTTACTATTTTTTGGTGAGCTTCAAACTTGGTTTTAGTCTTGTCGCATATTTCTTCAATGTTCAGCTAGGTATTTATAAAACTTTAGATAACTAGGCATTCTCTACCTCAGGACTGTTGTGTAAGTTGGAGAGAGGGCATGAAAATGTTCGAGGGTAACACAACTTCTTTCCCATACACAAGAAAATAAGGTGATGTTCTGATGGAGGCTTTTGCGGTGACATGATCTTCCCAAAGAAAATTTTGTAATGCATTGTGCCAATTTCTCTGGTGATCGACCACAGTTCTCTTAATGATACAAATGATGTTCTTGTTCATGGATTATGCTAGGCCATTTCCTTGGGGGTAATAGTTAGTTGAATACCTTAAAATAATCCCCTTTTTCAATGCATACTCAGATAATTTCAAAGATGAAAAGTCAGCAGCATTATCAAATACTAAAGAGACATGAATACCAAACCTCATGATAATGTGTTTCTCAATGAAATTAATCACTACCTATTCATTCACTTTGACTAAGGGAATTGCTTCAATCCAACATGTGAAATAATCAGTTGCGGTTAGAATATACCTGTGTTGTTTGGATGAATGAGGATTTATCCCACCAATAATATCTAAGCCCCACTACTCAAATGGTTCTTCCACTACTACCGGTTGGAGAGGAAAAGAGTCATTTCATTCTCTCCATGTTTCTTTTTTACATGCTTCATAGCTTCTCAAGTACGCGTGAGAATCCTTGAAGAGGGTGGGTCAATAGTATCCTTCTCTTAGCACTTTGTGATTTGTTGTGTCTCCTGAGAAATGACCACCATCTGGTCCATCATGCATATTTTTTAGCACCTTATCAACTCTCTCTTTTTCGAGACATATGAGCAACACTCATTCATAATTCTTTCTAAACAAGATGCCATGTAATAATTGATAGTGTAAAGATTTCAGTCACAACTCTCTTTTCTTATTAGCATTGAGATTATATGGAGTGATTTTATGTTGTAAATAATAATTAAGATCATTGTAACATGATCCTTCAATGGATAGAACATATGGGACTTGTTGTGTATACATGATCTGTTCATGTTTCCAACCATCATATTCTTGTTCTTCAACATCATCTCCTTGGGTTACTAATTTACACAATCCTTGACCCTTTATGATGTTGGATGGTTTAAATTTGAGCTCATACTCTTGTAGATCCATCATCTGATTTCTTCGTCTTTCACCCAATTCCTTTTGAACGAACAAGGATCTCACTTCAGGGTGTGGGGCGATGACTTTAGTATGATTTTTTAGGAAATACGATTTGAATTGATTGATTTCTTCATGGAAATCAATCACTTGCTTTTCCATCGAAGGATAATTCAGTTCAACACCTTGTAATCCATTGCTCATAAAAGCAACAGGGTATTCATCTCCTTGTTCATCCTTTTACATGAGTATTGTTGCTAGTGAATGCTCATATGCAAATGTATATAGCAGGAAATCTTTTGAAAAATCAAGACCCCGAAGAGATGGCGCATTGGCTATAGCGATTTTAATATTTTCAAATGCTTACTTTTCTATAGGTGTCCATTTGAATTGTACATCCTTTTTAATCATCTTTTGTAAAGGTTTTACAATTTCAGCAAAGTTTGGAACGAATCTTCTGACAAAATTGATCGTGTCGAAGAAAGATTGCATGGACCTCTTGTAGTGCGGTGGAGAAATTTGAAAAATGGCTTTGGTTCTCTCCAGATCCACCGAAATTCCTTCTTTTTAGACAACATGGCCCAATAAAATTCCTTTTGAAACGGTGAATATAGTTTTCTTGGGATTAAGCAAAATTTCATATTTTCTACAACGCTCGAAAATCTGCTTGAGATGTTTTGGGTGGTCTTCTCGTTATTTTGAATAAACTGTAACATCTTCAAGGTAAAACACCACGCTTTAACTGATTAATACTTTGAAATAAATTCTCATTGTTCTTTGAAAGGTGGCTCCTTCATTCATAAGACCAAAAGGAATTCTTCTATAAGCATAAGTTCCCCATTTAGTTTGGAAAGTGGTCTTTAATCGGTCTGGTTCTGCCACAAGAACCTGGTTGTATCCTGAAAATTCGTTTAGTAAGGATAATAGTTGAGATCCAGAGATGAGTTGCAGGATTTCTTCCATTGGGGGAACTGGATAGTTATCTTTGTCGAAAGAACACTTTAGATTTCCGAAATCTATACAGATTCTTATTTCTCCCGATTTTTTTCTCATGAGCACCATATTAGATACCCAAGTCGAATTTATACTATTTTAGTTTATCGAAAAGTTTCCCAAGGCCCAAGAGCTAACACACTACTTTTTGTTTATGTTTCTGCACCTGCAGTAGATGTTCCAGGGACATCCAATTCCATTGGGTGCATGTCTTCTTCTCTATCCTCTGCATCCTTCTTCTGCCTTTCTTCTTCGATAACTTTATATGTTGCTTCTTTTTCTGCTAATTCTGATGTTATTCTTGATGCTTCAGCTAACTCCTTTTCCTTTTCGGCAACGGTTTTTGCTTCAGATTCCTCTTTTTCTCTTGCTTCACTTACTTCCATTGGATTTTCTTTGTCATCTTCCAGTTTTTTATTATTTTTAGCATCATTTTTCTTCTTCAACACCTTATCTTTCTCCCTCCTCTTTTTTTCAGTTGGTGCTTCTTCTTCTTCTTCTGCAGAATCTGAATGGGTCGAGAGGGATATGGGGGAATATCTATCAACTTCATATCTTTCTGCATCTTTTCTGACTGCTTCTCTTACAACTTCTTCATCCACAATCCTGCCTCTTGGTTGACCCTGCCTATTAAAAATAACCTCATCATAGATTATGGTATTCTGATGTACTCCTTCTTCTTCCTAGAACTTAGTGGTGTATTCGTAAGGGAGTCTCATGCTATGAATATGATCTTTGAAAATGTTCTTGGGATCATCTCTCACAAATCTTTCCTCTCCAAAATGGTAGGAGAGAAAGATGACTACTTTTGTTTGGGCTTGTTTTGTGTTTTCAAAGAAGTAGTTTCCAATGAAAAGAGGCAATGGAGGCCAGATGGATTTATTTGATCTATACAACATTCCTCCAACCCCATGTATGATTGTCTGATATGATACTTCCTGGAGCGAAATTTTATCTAGGATGAACCTAGGAAGCAAGTGAGGTGGTTTCATTGCACCATATATCATGATATATGTACCATGCTCCATTAGATACCAATCCCTAATATTCCTTATAATTTCTATGGCCTTTTCGGTCATATAGGGTGGGGAGGTGCAAAAACTGAACTCATACAGTGGTGCAAGAAACTGTTCACATATCCTTTGATAATATGTTTGGTATTTGTGCTCCCAGAGTACTTTGTAGTATATGGATAACAACATCAGAAGGCAACCAACTCCATCCCATATTTGGGTATTTGTGAGCTATGCACATTACGTCTAAAAGATATGAAGCCATATGGAAACTAGGGAAGATTCCATGTTGTTCTCGTGTAACAANAAAATTGCACTTTTAAGATTCTTATACAATATGTATTTCTAGTTGAATGAGGCACCTACATCTGCACAAAAATAAATTAATGGCAGATATGACAAAGGAAATTGTGTTGCATCTGGTTCTCCATACAACCTACATAGCATGGGTACCATATACTGGTATGGTATTCTTAGGTTGGTAGTGTCATATCGAACTTTAACCCAATATTTGAATTTCTTATCTACTTTATACCATGTGGGGAAAACATCCTGTGGGGTGAGCTCCAACTCGCTAAGGAGTTTACCATCTAACTTTTTGTTTCTAGCCTCTAGGTGATAACATTTGGATAAATCATCAGGCCTGAATGAAGCTATAGGATCCTTCATTTCATTAAATATATACTTGTTATCTATGTCTGTGTTATTCAAACTCCATGGGATGGCATATGCACAAGGGAATACCGCTGGATGTGTTGATACCCAAAAAATTCCTGATTTTTTGATGTTTTTAAATGCCTGGAGTTCACCTGGGTCTTCTGTTTCTGTAGAAAAAATTGATTTCTTGAACATATAATAGAATTCCCCCCATTTCAAAGTCTCTCCATCTTTGTCCAGAATTTCTAATGTATCGTTGTATACAATCCTTACACTTCTCGTATCTACTGTCTGTTGAGATTTTCCAGATGGTTCAACACCCGTTGTCTTCATTGCTGCTTTCTTTTGTGGTGACATGTCTAAACCTGCATACAATGATAAATTTGTAGCACGTCATTAGAAAGAATTCATAAATATCTATTCAAGACATGTTGTTATTTTTATAATGCAATCAATTGCCTACTGATATTGTGAAAGACTTGGGAAATTCTTTGAGAAAAATGAACAATTTTAAATGCAAGTCGAAGGAGTTAATAGTAACTCCTCTGAGCATCTCAGAGGAGTTATTAGTAACTCCTCCGAGCAATTCAGAGGAGTTAATATTAACTCCTCTTAGCAGTTCGGAGGAGTTAATATTAACTCCTCCGAGCAACACTCAGAATAGTCTTTATTAGTCTTGGAGGGTGTTCAGATGTTTTACAAAGAACTCCTCTAATCTTCTCAGAGGAGTTACTAGTGACTCCTCCAAGCAGAACGGAGGATTTAATAATAAATCTCTCGAGCATATCAGAGAAGTTAATAGTAACTTATCTGATATGTTTCGAAGAGTTACTAAAACAATTTATGGGACAAAATTTGCGAATATGCAACATGGTGGGGAACCATTCAATTATCTTAGAGGCACAGGTTGTAGGATTAGGGTCTATTTAGGTCGAGATTCCATGCCTTAGATTAAAAATGGAAGGGTTTTTTTTCAATAGTTGAAATCGAATCTAGGGTTTTGGGGAATGGTCGATTTCAAAGGGAATTCACTTGTGTTAATCTGTAGCCATCGAAGGGGGTGGTTCATTGATGAGGACATCGAGTCTGAAAAATAGTGAAGTGGTGGAGGGGAACAATCTAAGGGAATAGAGGCAAATTAGGGTTGAAATCGTGCAAGATAAAAGAGGGGGAAAATACCCTAACCATAATTTTTAAGAAAAGATAAAAATGGGGGGAACGGACTTACCAGTTGATCGTTGTCATGTGTAGAGGGACAAGATGAAAATTTTTGCTCAAACGGTGTTTACCCAGCTCTCTAGTGTCAATTCAAGAGAAACTGGTATATTGATAATAGCCCCAACCCCGTTTCACTTTATATAGCTTAAAGTTAATTAAGTAGAATTAAATGTGGTAGGTTTTCTCAGAGGATTTCTTAACAACTCCTCTGAAAATATCGAAGGCTCTTAAAGTAACTTTGCAGAAATTTCTCGGAGAATTTTATCACAACTTTGCCGAAATTGATTTTCTTTATCAGAGCGAATGGAAAGAACTCCTCCAAGCAAATCGAAAGAGTTGAAGGGAACTCCTTCGATCAGCTCAGAAGAGTTTAAGGGAAATCCTCTGAGCAACTCGGAAGAGTTGAAGGGAACTTTACCGAAAATTTCTTAAAACTTCCCCTTTGAATAATTTCTCAATTTTTTCAAGTGAATCACGAGTTACCGGGAATATCTTTTGTTTGATCAAAGGGACTTATCAGAATTTTCTTTAGGTTTCAAAAATAAAGAGGCTCCATTTTAGGAAAGTATCCAAAAATAGGAGGTAAAATGGAGGGTTTGTAGTGCTAGTAAAATAGGTTGTTTGTTGCAAACTAATTTCGATAAAATGAGTGTTGTTTACATGTGTTGTAAGAATGTCCTTTTACTTATAGAATGTTCTTATGTAAATCGAAATATTTATTACAACTTTGTTTATTCTTTCTTGTCTCCTTTTCCTTGAGATGATGAGTTGTTTATGTATGTGATTTCATAACTTAGAATAATCTAGATATGTCATTTATATGGATGTTTTTCTAACCTTTTTTCTTCTTAACAACTACCTAGAAGAATTTATTTGCGGGGATTGGTTGCATTCATAATTTCTCATTGGTTACCATAGTTGCTCCTAGATAGGATATAATAGATTATATTTTATTTATTAACTTAGTTTTCATTTGCACATCCATCGCATTCACAACCATTCAATCACACAACTGCATTTGTACCCAAAATCTGACGGCTAGTTTGTCTGAAATTTGACAGTTACACGTCTAAAATTCGATGGAAGTATTTTTGTTTAAGCATCGGTGGGATGTCATTGGTTAGTCGAGACACAATAGCAACAGTTGGTTATCTGAATTACGTAGTCATCGGACCAGTGGTTGCCCCACTGATCATGTTTTCCCTATAGCTGTCAGGTATTTGACTTCCATAGCCTTCGGATCAATGGCTAGATCGTCGATCATCCTGTCCCTATAGTTGTTGTTGATTCGTCATCCACAGTCTTCATATCAGTGGTTACGTCGTCAATCATGTTTTCCCTATAACGTTCGGCTATTTGACTTCTACAACCATCAAATCATTGGATAGGTCATCGATCATCATGCCCCATAGGCGTCAGATATCTGAGTCCATAGGGGCGTCATACCTATGGTGGGCTCTTTGGACGCAAACTTCAAGGAGTCGTATATCCGATGACACTATATTGTTTTAAAAAATAAAAATATATATTGGATGCCAAGATTGGCCAT
>JASDQU010416118.1:0-10313 GCA_032191745.1 Picea mariana
TTTGCAGTTGTTGACACAATACAATAACAAGAAGAAAGTGCCAAAAGAGATGGTGTAGGAATTCTTGACCTGCTTTTTAAATGTGTACAACTCGATCCCTGCAGAATTCAATCCAACCCCCGGTGCTGCGCAATTACGGTACACTGATTCCTTTGAAAATGATTTTTCCCTATTGTTAAGAGAAAGAAGATCAATGAATCTAGATGCTATAATGAGCAATCTTGTCAAATTCGAAGTAAACATGATGGCATCGGGAAAGATAAAACCAAGTTTCAACCAAGGCGACAAGAGACCTCAGGGAGATGCATAACAATCGACCTCTTGGTCCTTAGACGATAAATTTGACATGATGATGAAGAACATAGAGAAGTTGATGGAGAGAATGTCCATGGGAAACAGATCTGTTTCCCAAGAATAAAACGACCCACCTCCTAGAAATCAAAACCTCAGAAGAGGTCAAATCCTGTAGATCAGGCAAAGGGAACAAAAAGAGAAAAGGGATGAAGTTGACCAGCAAATGAGACCTCCTTTCTAGAACAACTACGTGGATGAGGATTTTGACCAGACATTCGATGACTAGATGCATTTTTGCGATGACCAAAACTCGCGCGTGTTTATGATGAAGAGCGAGAATGATCAATATATGAGTAGGAACAATGACTTCATGCCAGAGGCCGACCATGATATGATACTCGAAATAGATGATGTGCCATCTTGGGGGACAAAAGAGTTCAAGAAAGACTACCAAAACACCATCATGCAGTTTTAGAATAAGTACAACCTCTGGAGAAAAGATGTGCCTACTGAGTTGCAACAAATGAACCCCATAAGGAAGCCTCTAGTGGACACTCCTTCCACAATTCGAACAAGGTCAGACAATGTGACCAAGGATGCAATAGAGAAAGCTAATTCGAAAGAGGAGGTCCCCAAAAAATCCCCAGAGACAGGACAGGAGGCGAGTGGAAAAGAGGTAGAGAAAACTTGTCCCCCTTTCAATTTTGAACACGATATGGCCAAAATAAAAATATATGTCCCGTTCAATGAACTTATTATAAAGGGAAAGTATCAGGAACAAATCATTAAAATGCTGAAAATGGGGGGACCCTGATACTCTGAATATTCAATATGATCACCCCGCCATCCTTTTTGGTTTGTGTATTGAAGGGATAGGTGATATCGAAGACGTCCCTCATTTCTACTTCAGTCTAAAGATCCATGACATGAACCTACATAATGATATGATGTATTCTAGTGCGTCGCACAACCTCATGCCAAAGGTGATCATGGATGAACTAGGATTGGATGTCACTAGCCCATACAAAGACCTTTTCTCCTTTGATTCGAGGAAAGTCAAGTGTTTGGGCCTTATCAAGGACCTAGTTGTATCGTTGGCTCAAATCCTCACTAAAAACATGGTCATGGATGTGGTCATCACAAAAATACCCCCAAAATTTAGCATGCTTCTCTCGAGGTCATGGGCTACGAAGTTGAAGGGCACGTTGTAAATGGATATGTCACATGCCACTATCCCTATTTTTGGCCATGATAGAAGGATGTACAGAGAAGTGTTGTTGAAGTACATGGTAAGCAATAAGACACATCTCCACAATCATCCCATATATGCCATCGACACCAAGGTGGGGTCTTCAATATTATACAATGACCTGAATTTTGAAGAGGAAGAGCCGACAACCATTATAACAGCTGACGAGGAGGCCATGTAGGAAACAATAGAATGCACCGACCCAAAATGCCAAGCGAAAAACAGGGTGTGGAACATGATTTTTGATTGCACAGTCAGCAGAGAAGGAGCTGGGGCCGGTGTATGGGTAAGCCCCCCTGAAGCAAGAACAAAGATTTGCTCATACAAGATCCCATTTGAATGCACTAACAACATGGATGAGTATGAAGCGCCAATATTGGGCTTACAAGTTCTAAAATAATTGGGCACGCAGAATATAGCAGTGTGTGAATATTCAGAGTTGATCATAAATCAAGTAAAGGGTGTATATCAGACCAAACACCCCAGGCTGAGAGAGAATAGGAATTTGTATTTGGACCTCCTCGAAGGATTCTTAGAACATGACCTATCTTCTATCCCTAGAGAGAAAAATCAGATCGTCGATGCCTTGGCCACCTCAGCCTCGGTTTTTAAGATCCCGATATTCCCAAACAAAAAGTATGAAATCGAGGTCAGACACAGATTGATAGTGCCTGATAATATCAAACACTGGCAAGTGTTCGATGATGAAAAACATGTAGAGAGATTCCTCCTTATGAGTGACGAGTTCACTAATACAAACATTGATGAGGAATGTTGCGACGACAAAGATGAGAGCGTGGATGCGTATAGTAACGACGAGCCTTTCCAAAACCAGATTGCGGGAAGGGACATAATACAATTGAAAAATAATATTCTTCCAAATGGGTTAGTGCCACTAGAAAAGATGTTTGACAAGAATGATGTGGCTAAGAACCCCAAGATCACTACAAGTGAAGAAGACGTGGAATATTGCAACATCGGGACTAAGGAGAACTCGAAGATGGTAAAATTACCCAAGATACTCAGTCCAGAGGTCAAGCAGGTCTATGTAATGCTCATGAAAGATTTCCTAGACATATTCACATGGAGCTACAATGACCTGAAAGTGTATGACACGAAAGTGATCCAACATGTTATCCCTCTCAAGGAAGATTAAAAACCTTTCAAACAAAAGTTGATACGGATAAATCCCCTATTGTTGCCACTGATCGAGAAGGAGGTAAATAATATTGCCGATGCTAAAATTATTGTTTCTTTGAGATTCTCAAAATGCATAGCTAATTTGGTACCCGTGAGAAGGAAAAGTGGTGAGATAAGACTGTATGTGGACTTTCAAAATTTAAATAATGTGTCTCTCAAGGACCACTATCCCCTTCCTAAAATGGACTGCATCCTGCAAAATTTGGTGGGATCCCAGAACATGTCTATGATAGACGGGTTTTCAAGATATAATCAGATCATGGTCCACTTGGATGACAGAGAGAAAACGACCTTCATGACTCCATGGGGAACATTCATGTACGCCAAGATTCTGTTCGACCTGATGAATGCTAGAGCCACTTTTCAGAGGGCCATGGATATCGCATTTGCTGATGAAAGGGAAAAATTCATCATGATTTATTTGGACGACATCACTGTGTACTCTACCTCTGACAAACAACATCTTGAGCACCTGAAGAAAGTTTTCTAGAAGTGCAGAAAATTTGGCATATCACTGAATCCAAAGAAGTCTCACTTTGTGGTAGAAGAAGGAAAGCTGTTAGGGCACATCATTTCCAAAGAGGGCATTAATATAGACCCTAACAGGGTTGAAGGGATGTTGAAGATCAACACCCCATGCAGTAAAAGGAGGTGCAATCTTTCCTAGGAAAGGTGAACTTTTTGAGGAGATTCATCCCAAACCTGGCGGAAATCATACAACACGTAACTTGCATGCTTAGGAAGGGAAATGAGATCAAGTGGAACCCAGAGGCTAGGAATTATTTCGAAGATGTCAAAGTGGCATTGACTAAGGCTCTTGTGCTAGCCAGACCAGACTTTACGAAAGATTTCCTCCTATTTTCATTCACCTCAGAACACAGTATTGTCGACGTACTACTGCAGAAGGACGAGCAGGATTTCAAGAAGCCCATAGCCTATTTCAGCCAGACGCTACACAATGCTCCACTAAGGTATGACATCATGGAAAAGAAGGCATATGCCTTAGTAAAATCCTTGAAATAATTTAGGACATACATACTGCATTTCCATGTTATCGCTTGTGTACCCAACAGTTCAGTAAAATATATTCTTACTCAACCTGACTCGGAAGGAAGGAGAGGCAAGTGGATAGCGGCCATATTAGAATACAGCCTTGAAATCAAGCCTACAAATCTGATCAAAGGTTAGGGTCTCACAATATTGATGGCACAGTCAGACTGCGATGCTGTAGGAATGAATTTCATTGTTGATCTGTTAGAAAGCCCCCACGAAGAAAAAACTGCGTAGACGCCTCAAAAATTCATCGATTCATCATGGTACGCAGACATCATCTATGTGCTAGAAAATATCCAGGACCCTCTGAGCATGATTAAGACTAAGGATATATTTATCAAGCTCAAAGTGGTTAAGTTCTGCATCTTGGACAACTCACTCTACTGGAAATATCCCGGGGGAATATTGTTGAGTTGTTTACCGGAGGATGACGCGAAGCGGGCCATACAAGAATTTCACAAAGGCAACTATGGAGGACACCACTATTGGAAGACCACTGCACATAAAATCCTAAGGGATGGTTATTACTGGCCTACAATTTTCACTGACATATATAAGGAGGTATCTAGCTGCCACGAATGTTAGATTTTCAATGGAAGAAGAAACCTGCAACCCCTGCCACTGAAGCCGATCTCAGTCAAAGCACCTTTTATGCAGTGGGGTCTAGATTTTATAGGAGAGATAAACCCGCCATCCTCTGCATAGCAAAAATGGATACTCACGGCCACTAACTATTTCATGAAATGGATAGAGGCGATCCCCATGAAATAAGCTATCGACGCAGTCATTATCCAATTCCTGGAAAAAAACATTTTGTCGAAGTTTGGGTGTTCCGTTAAGATTGTTACAGATAATGCAACCACATTCAATTCTAAGAGGATGGATAAATTTTTCCAGGATTATAACATAACCCTAGGGAATTCCATGACTTACTATCCGCAAGGAAATGGGTTAGCAGAATCCTCGAGGAGCATTAATCAACTAATTCACATGCAATAGGAGAGAGAGAAGGTGTATAATCGGTCTCAACTCCATCATGAAAAGATAAAGAAAGCCTTTAATAAGCGTTCTAAGCCAGAAGATTTCTGGTTGGGTGACATAGTTTTGAGATGGGATGCAAGAAATGAAGGTAAAGGGAAGCATGCTAAGTTTGACCACCTTTGGACAGGTTCATTCAGGATCTGCGATCATAGCAGAAACAATGCTTATTTTCTGAAAGGATTAGATGGAGAAAGTTTTGATTGGGGCCCTGTAAATGAAATCTTACCAAAACATTACCTTATGAAATAAAATCTATTTAAGTCATTTGTCATTGTAAATAGTCATTTTATTTTGTGTTGAGTCTGTAGGACAACAGAAAATTGAAGCCCGAAGTGAAGGCCCTAAGTTTATGTTGAAGTCTTAGAAGCTACGTTGATAGATTTAGTTTGTTTTTCCCAGTGTCTAGAAGTCAAATAAATCCCAATGTTCAGGCATCTAGTCTATTGTTCTTTGCTACCTCACAGGGAGGATAACTTCCCCATTGCAACCAGTTGTTAGCACCGCCATTTTTCTTTCTATTTTAGAGTTGGTTTTAAAGTCACATTGTGACCCATGTGCCTGAACATGTGAAGTTAGGTATGTAACACTATGAGTTTGAATTCATCAAGTGTCCGGTTGGCCCTTGGAAATAGGAAGGGATGTCAGATTCAAAACTTGAATAAGAGGTATGTATTTTCCAAGAAAGTTGAGTCCTGTTAAGAAACCAGTCTTTATGTGCTCCAGGCCGAGTCAAGTGGTTAATAGGGGTCGCGTTGAAAAGTACAATAGTTATTATCAATTCATAATGAAGGTCAAGGGAACAAAAAATCACGGCGTTCATATCATGGATGCCCAACAAGACTTATCACTTGTATCCTACACGCGGGGATTTGCCATGAAAAAATGTGCAACTTGACTTGGAACATCTCATCACCATGAATTCGCTGTCCTCCATCATGATTTCCTCTCCTATCCAATTCATTATAAATATCAGATGCTAGACATTCTCTCCAATCGTAGAACTAGGCCTAAACTCTATTTGCAATTTCCCTTTCCAGTCTAGCTTGTTCAGAACCTTCCCTCTTGTGCATTTGTTGGATAAACTACACACAGATTTCACCTCGGTCTCACCATGGCGACCTTTTAGAGTGCAAGGAAAGGTGCATGGAGCAGAAAAAATGTAAGGTTTGATCCCCAAAGGGACTGGGATTCATTCTCACCTGTGGCGGGTTTTCCTAAAGATGTGAAAGGAACTATTCTTTTACCTGCAGAGAAGACCAGATCAAATCACAGAAAATACGAAATAAAGGGATTCGCATAGGAAGAAAAACAGTAAGAGCCCCCTCTCCCTAAGAACAAATACCTTGGAGGAGGGGCATGCCGAGAAAGAACCAAGATATCATGGAAGCTCAAATTTCAGAAGAATCGTGTGTTAGATTGACAACTGAAGAACTAATCAGACGTGCCATTTGGCTAGAACCTGCTGGGATATCAAGCTACGAAGATAGGAGTAGAACAAGGGGAGCAGATATTGTGAGAGAAAATGAGCAAGTGCCATCTCAGTAGCTGAAACAAGAAAAGATGGCTATCACCAAACTCTATCAGGAAAACATGTAATTAAGGCGACAACTAACGACAAAGGCTACGGAAGCGTCCGCAATGCAGAGTCACGAAGGGAATGTGGCATGGTTGAAAAGGAAGCTCAGAGAGGTGCAAGACACAATTGTACAACTGTGAGAAACATAGAGAATGATGGAAGAAAGGCATGCGAAACATTCCAGAGAATGCGAAACAATCGAGAAGGAAGCCTGTGTAGCTCTCAGCAGCGCGCATAAAAAACAAGTTTAGCTGGTGCCCGTATTTTCACCCGCAAAGGATGAGACAAATCTTGGAAGTTTTGAATGATACATTTCTCTAAAGCGCTCTACCATTTTGATAATGATCACAACGATCTAATAGTTTCTTACTGCACGCAGTTCTCAGCAAATGTTCACATCACAGAAATCGAAGCCATTATTTACAGACAACAAGCTCCTAACAGACACTTGTTCATCGGGATACCTGCTCAAATGGACACAATGACACATATTTTCTCCATGCAAAGCCTGACCGATGATCAGATCAATGTGGTGAACTTGAGAACAGTCATAATTAAACATGCGTGATTATTGTCTATTTTTGGAAAACACTATGCGAAGAGTCTCTAGTGCATGTTGCTCAGTTTTCCTAGTTCTAAGGGTTATCAGTTAGGAGGTAGGGTAGCCCAAGTGACACCCTCATTTATATATTTCATCTTTTCGATGTAAGCCAGGTTGGTTTTCAAATTTGGTAGACGATAGCTATTGTATGTGATCTGAGTTTTTTGACCGGAATTTAATGCAAAGGTCCTATAACCCGAGGAAAAGATTCTAGTTGTAACAGTTGGATGTATTGTGCTTCTTTATTTTCATATGTGATTTCCTGTTATCTTTATTTCATATCTCTTTCTGTCTATTTCGAAACTAATTACCGAACCTATGAATTCACTGTACAACATCCCTTGTTTGCGCCACTTAGGCAAAATGTTTTCCTCTAAAGCTAACTCTGAATTCATCCACATCAGTGCTCCTAAGTTACTTCCTATAATTTATCTCACCACACACTATGGTTTTACATTGAAGGTTGTTGCTCACCTAGCCTTATCCTCTCGAGTTCAGTCACCAAGTCATTTGTCCCGTCTCTTCCTTAGATCGGCCCCATAGCCCAAGTCTTACTTTCCTATGCCAATATAACCAGAACCCATTATATTGTAGGTGTTAAATCTAGCCACTTCTTTCAAAGCCATATCTTGCGTGGAGACCGCGCCATTTCCAAGAGAGCCCTCTCCAGGTTTGAAAGGCTAGTTTTCAGGTCTCAAAGTTAGTTGAAAAAGTTACCTTCATCGTCTGTTTATTAGCCGAACATATTTATAGAGTGCTAGTTGTTGCACCTCTTTTGTCACCTATATGAGAAAAATAGATATGCTTACAATCCCAGTTGAGTTAGCTAGGAAAGACAACAGTGAAAGAAAGAGTTACAAGTATAAAGCATAAAGGATAAGCAAAGAACTAAACTAAGAACATTAAAAGAAACTAAACTAGAGTGTATGAGGACATCAGAACAAGAAACAAACAACATTCATGCCACCAATGGAAAGAATTATATTAGTGGAAAGAAAACACCAAATATAAAGGGAGACTTTGGGTCCCCTCTTCCTCCAAGGGAGGGCTCTTCAACCCCCAAATATTGAGCTCTTCTTACAACTAGAAAACTTGAAGGAAATGGTAAAGAAATCCCAAAGCACATTCACTCAAGAGGTGATATGAATGGCTAAATGAAATGGTTCTTGTATACTCTTGATGAGAAAAGAGGATTCTCCAAGAGAATATAATAATTATAACAATACAAATGAATTCATTGTAAATGTAGTGCACCCATGGCCTCTTTTTATAGCATAGATTTGAGGCATTATTCAACCATATTTAGTGTGAACAAGGGGCCCTTTAGGTCACCCTTAGGTCTTTGACCAACCTCCCAGTCGGATTGAATCGAGTTTTGGGTGTCAAATCGACTTGGAAGCTGAACCAAAAGTGGGTGGAAGACCTACCAATATCATAAATGCACCATTTTGAGGGGTGCATGGTTTTTTGCGTCCACAGTTGTGCATCATGTGAATGTGCACTTTTTTGGCGTTTCTGAATGGCACAGGTGCACGTGCTCCCTGTGTAGTCATAGAGCATTCTAATTTTTTTACTGGTTGTATAGTTTTGGACCTTTTGGAAATGCATTTTGTGGTCCATTGATGAAATAATAGATGTTTGGAGATGCTGTATTCCTGTAACCATTTGTAGATGAAATTTCATTGATAACAGATGCCCCAGATGGATGAGGTTAGGAGCATACGTATAGCCAAAATTCATCAATGTTTCTTCTACTGAGAGTACCATTGTAAGAAATAGTGATGATGAGGGTATCAAGAGTGACCTGTTGGAGGGAGAGGGGAACCTGTAGGACCCAAACCTTTCACAAGGTGTAAAAAATAAAACTGTGTACAAACGAGGTGGGCATGCCCCATGCTCATATCATGTAACTCAAAAATGTGTAATACAGTAAATGAAGATGTGTGTTGGTGTAGATGATTACAGTGCCCTCAGGGGCATGTTGATAATAGTAGAGGACAATTCTAATGGTGAATAAACTCTGAAAAGAGGCGATGACACCTAGAATAAGTGTCTAGGATTTGCAGGCATTGATGGCCTAACAATTTTCAGAGGTCTTTGGAAAATATAAAAACAACTGCACTAGTTGCAAAGTAAGACCCACCACAACATGAGAAAGTGTTGAAGTTGAATGTGGTGGGGGTCAATGATATCAGAGAGCAATGATGGTTCTCTCCGTGCCATCTGAGACACCTCATTATAAAGGTAATGAGAGTCAAGATACTGTTGCCCGACTGGAAACTGTGTTGATGTTGATAGAAAGGGAGACACAACTTCAAGAAGCAGAGGGCTTCATGAAATCCACTTGATGAGATCTGAAACTGATGAGGTACATGGACGAAGTCAATATGTGGTGAGACTCAAGACTGCCCTTGGTTGGGGAGATATGCAAAGTGGTAGCAACTGTAAAATTGAATTTAGTGTCAGGGGGGATGACTAGACGAGGGTGAGTTGCGCCATAGGCGAGACAAAATGTACAAACACAAAGATAAAAAAGGTGTATGGAATGTAAGATACTCAGGGTTTATGGATAATGCCATTGATGAGAGGAAGTGAAAAATTCTCCAACCAAGGGAGACAAGGGTTGCTTTGCCAAAAAAAGAAGGTCTCTAAAGGCGAAAACATAAAACTATGTAAATGCGGGGAAAAGGTTTGGTACAATTACTGAAAGAATACAGAATGAGTTGGGATGACTGTGCAGATATAGAAATGAGTGCCCTAGTGTAATATGGATTGGCCGATGATGGTGCAAATTGTTTGGGAAACAAGTGGAGGGTGAGGGCCCCAAAGGTGGGTTTCTGTATTTAGGGAAATGTATGGAGGACAATTTGCAGATGAGCAAACTGATGGTGGATGAAAATGGATGGTTAATGATACTGCGAGGGTGCAGTTAAAATAGAACCATGATGAAGTAACCTAGGAGTCCATTGGGTAGGATAGCATAATGAGGCGAAGGAGTATGTGGTTGGTTCTCGATGATGTGTAAGACTATCGGGACTCCCATATATAAAGGGTGAAAACAACATGAGTGTCAAAGTGCCAAGGGGGACTATGAATGGGAAAACTGATGCGGGGGAAGGTGCTACCGAGTGATAGTATTGAAATGCAGTGCAGGTGATAGTACTATAGAGCCGGACATAGGGATCCTAGAGGCAAAGATCGGTGGGCGTCACTGGGATATGCAATTTGATATTAAGAGGGAATGACTACATGCCAGTGTCGATGATATACCTGAAGGGATATTGCTGACATATGATGAT
>JASDQU010416120.1:0-10388 GCA_032191745.1 Picea mariana
TTCTCCTCTCCTTTAATTTGAAGCTTCTAGAATTTTAAGATCATATTTGAAAGGAAAATATAAACAATGTTTGTTTAGAACTTATAGTTAGTTTAAATTCATTTTTTATTTTATTATTTTAGATTTTGTTTTATTCACAATTTTTAGGTTTCTTTTTGTTTCACAGTTTCTATTATCAGTTATTTGGTACGGATCTGATCATGGATTGATTGTATTATCTAAATACGTTCAATATGATTGTTCCAAAAACAATATTGGATTGCTGCAAATAAATTTATGAGCAACAACAAATAAAAATGGGAAATGCGTCAATAACAGAGACACGTGTTTGCGGGAGTTATTGCAGCCAAACCATGAGGAATTTGAAGAAATGGTTGAAAAACCATTTCCCAAATGGACCCATTTACCTTCCGCGTAGAAATTTTCACAAACAAATGCATGCTTTGAGAGATATTTGGGTCTCTTTACTAGGAAAATTTCAGGTGGCGGAAATTATTAGTTACGCCCAGACTGTTCATTCATTGTATAAATATATGATAAAGTTTAGAGCCGTGGATCCCAATAAATTGAGAGGAGGATTTTTATCCTTTCTCTTTTGTATATACTTCTTTTATAAAAAAAATTCTTTTCAAATGGAGTAGCAGACGGTTGAAATCTTTGGGAGAATGGACAAATATTTTCGAAGAAGAATATGGAATTCCAGGTTGCTTAATGGCTTTTGTCCTGTGAGTAAAATGGTTTTATTTTCATTATAATATCTTCATATTCTTTGAGTAATTGATTATGCATTGATTTAAATTATCTTTAGTCTGTTTTATCAATACATGGTTAATTGCTATCATTTATGTATTAATTTTTTTTCTATCTTTAAGAGTCTATTATCCCAAAAAATCTTCCAGGACTACAGTATGGGCATGTGATTTGGAGAAAGAATATGAGGAAGCAATTCATCTTTGGCTTTAGACCTATGTGATGCTTATTTCATTTCGTTCTTTCATTATTGTTGTATTATGAGAATGTTATTATGGTTGATTTTAGTTTTAGCTTGTCATCATATGGTGTTTTCATACTGTTAAATGTTATATGATATCCATAATTTCTTATTCCATTTTTTTATGTGTGATTGATCTATCATTTGATTATTTTTTAATTTATTCTTAATGTTAAATGTTGGATAATATCAATATTCAGATCTGATTTTTCTCTCATTCTTAAATATTGATCATCCTAAGATCACATGATTTTTAATTAGATGTCTTTTTGTTGTTATTAATTTAATCCAATATCAAATACTTCTTTGAATGTATTCTGGAAGTGCTAGTATTGTTCTATTATAGGTTTCCCTTAACAATAGTACAAGCAAGAGCTCATACAACACATGAAGATAAACTTAGTTCACTGATCAGTTAGAGGTTAGTAGATGCATTCTTTTCTTTTATTTAGAGTTGTTTATGAATGAAACGATGATTACATTAATCAGCTCTGACTTTTTTTGTGTCATTGTTTCAATCATATTCATTTAGTATTTATTTGTTTAATATCTTTAAAAAAAAAAGTGTTGTTCATATTTGATTCAGAAACTTTATCAAACAATCATTTTCGCAAGATTTCATGCAAACCTTGTAAATTGTATATAAATTGTTCATAATCATTTGTATATTCACATTCTTAGATAAATATTTATAATTATTGTGTCGATTATTAGAATATTTTCTTTACTTAGTTTATTTCATTTTGTTATCTTTAGGACCCTAGTTGGATAATGGAGCCATTAAACCTGTCAAGATAGTTCATACCAAATGACTTGGGTTAATTAGACAACCCCGGACCGGGTCTATCCTTCCAGTTGACGACATGTCAATTTTTTCCGTCAAAAAATGGCGCTAGAAGGAGGGCTGAGGTAATTTTAATTATTAAATGTTTTACCCCTTAGCTTGTCATAATTCCAGATTTATAAATTCTTCTTTTGTGTCATCTTGAAATGCACTAGAAGGCAATCCAGACTGACAAGCTGGCCTTGTAGGAGTCTTTGTTTAGAATTTATTTAATTTCCCATGGCTCCCCAAATCATTGTGTTGGAACATGATTTCCACTTCTCATTACCTGATATTCCTAACAAGACAATCTCTCTCTCGTCCAAACTCACCTTTTATGGTGGGGGGAATGTATCTGCAAAAGACCATCTTTACAAGTTTTGGTGTAAATGCATCAAACATGATATTTCTGATTTAAAGGTTTTATGCAGATTGTTTGCTTTTACTTTTAGGGGTCGGATTAAACATTGGTTTGAGTCTTTTCTTGCATATCACATTATTGATTGGTTTCAATTTGTAGATGAATTTTTAGATGCTTTTGAAAACTATGATTACAATCAATTATGTGAAGAATTTCATACTTTACTAATCAAAGACAATTCATCTCCAGAAGACTTTTCAACAAGAATCCATCATGTTATTTGTAAATTTAATATTGACTACATGTCATTTGTACTAAATATCCTCTATAGTGCTTTCATTCCTTTCATCGAGTCATATTCAATCGCAAATGATGAATCAGTTACAAATCCTATCACTCAATTGCAAGAAGAATTTTGTTTACAGGATGAGAGGAATCCATCCAAAAATTTTCAACAAGCAAGGGAGGTAGAATCTATTGAAAAGGTTCTTACTGACAATCAAACTAGTTTTTCATTTGAAGCATTCTATATTCAGTCCTCGACCATAGCGGGAGAAGATTTGATGTTGGGTCAAGATGAATGTCCATATTCTTCTAACTCTTGCTCTAATCAGTACTTAAATTCAGAACACTTAGGTGATGAAAAGGATGTTAAGCATTCTAACATTCCAATGAAACCAATTAGAGATGTAGATCTGCAATTGGAAGAAGAAACCTTAAACCCTCATCTACAAATAATACCTTATCCACAGGAAATATTAGATGTTTGTCGTGAAATTTTTGAATTGTCTATCATACATGAGGCAAATTTAGATGATCATATTATGTTGAAGGATTTATCACCAAAACAGAGTGAAAGTTTTAAGGAAATTTGATGCAGGAGCATCGCCCACGTCAAGCGAGCCAGCACAAAAGTGGGAGACAGCTGGACAAGCCAATGGAATTTATTTTTGGATTTCACTTTGGGATCATTGCGCAAGTCTTTAATGAAGACATTTATGAAAGCGCACTTGTATATTGTAATGGACCTTGAGCGGATAGCTCACGTCCTTAGGTAGATGAGGCATTTAATAGATTTAATGTAAAGTAGATAGGAATTTAATTTAGATTTGATAGCTTTAGAGATCGAGAGGGAAACGGGATATAGACACCCTCCTTTGCACATTGTATTATTATTCAAAAGAAGCAGAAGAAGAGAGAGAAGCAGAGAACTGTATGAAGAACACCCATGTATAGTTATTGAATTAATAGAAAAGCTTTGATTCAATTCCATGGTTGTGTTATTCTCTGTGTATTGTTGATATTACGCTCATAAATGTTTGCTTCTTGTCATACATTTTCCATTATATGTTGTGTATGTGATTTCATGGTTGAATTGAAGTCTGTGAGAACAAGGAATTAGTTTCAATTGTTTCTCTGTCTTGAACCAGAGAATTCCTGCAAGGAGTGCAGTCGAATCGTCCGCAAGTAGGGAATTGACAGAAGGGTTCAGACAGAGGTAGCTTTTGCTCTAAGTTCTCAAGAAGGGTAGATTTGGCACCGGAGCCATGCAAGACGTGTGCAAGCTGGACAAAGTCTCAGAGTTGCGATTCTGAGCAAAGGGATTGAAGGATTTCTGCTATAGGAGTGCGCAGCATCAAAGACTTCGACACTTAGTCGTGTTAAAGATTTGACGCAAGGAGTGCGTGCAAAGAGTTTCCGGGAAGGGACTCGAAAGCTGAGAGAATCTTAGGAAGGACAGGCCTTCAAACTTTGTTGAAGGGCAGCAGAGAGAAGTTGCACGAGCAGGGTGGACGGAAGAGTCGCAGGCTGGCGAAGCCGTCTCGTGGAGAGACACTTCTTGTTTGTGGATTGTGCAAGAAGAGGAGTGGACGATCGGTACTCTCCATGGAGGAAAGAGAGTTTCAGGGAGTTTTTGGATCTCTCGAAGTTGCAGGAAGGCTATAGTGTAGGAGCGGAAGAAGTTTGAAGCTCAGGAAGGGCAGGAGCCGTCGATCGGGATCACGAGGAGTGTTGATTCTACTCGTGGATTAGCATATCGGGAGTTCGTGAGGTAAGACTCCAACTTTACGCAACGAAAGTCACGAGGGTGCAAGGTACGACATTTCGACAGCCACGTAATCCATGTGGGCCACAGGTGATAGTGGAAGACAGGTGGCGTAGACTATCGGAGGTTCGGCATCTCGAGTATCGGGAGTCGATAGGGAGATTAGTTGGATTCACGAGTAGCGAAGTCACGAGGTAGTGATACCTCAGGTATCGATGCTTCGGACCTCAGGAGTCGAGGTTGGAGTCATTTGATCTCGCGAGTAACGAAGTCACAAGGAAGCGCGATCACGATTTCCGCATCTCGGCACATCGCGTATCAGAGGTTGAAAACTTTAGAGTGGGTTGTCATGAGTGGCAAGACTGCGATAAGGGTAGAAGTCCCGACAGGCGAGAGAATATCAGTGCCAGTGGACACATCGGGTCTCGGGGATTTGAGAGCCCGATTGATCAATAGAGAGCTCGCGAAGCGCGAAGTTTCGATCCTCTGATAAGTAAATAAAGAGGATCATGAGACGAGAACTGTGGGTGCAAATCTTCCGATTGGGAGATAGAAGAGAATTAATTCTCTTTAGGCCAAGAGGAAAGAAGGTCCTGGAGGAGGTGTACATGCTCCGAGGAGTGCGCTCGGCATCAAGTGGTATCAGAGTGGGGAAATTCTTTTCTCTCTACAGTAGAGAAGAAGAATTCATCATGCCGCCAAGAAGAGAATGGCAGTCACCAGACCCGGAAGATAGGGAGGTGAGAAGAGGAAATCCAGAAATGGAGCGGCAGATCAGAGATCTCCGAGAAAGGCTTGAAGAGATGGAGACATCTCAGAGACGCAGAGTTGGTGTAGGGGATCTTAGTGATTCCGAAGTTGAAGAGGAGGCTGGACATGAAGAAGAGGTCACAGCAGAAGATGCATCAACCGAGTGGTTGATCAAAGCCATCGCAAGGATGGGTGCGAAGGTGAAAATGGATATTCCAGTCTATGAGGGGAATCTAGATGCAGAGGAGATACTAGATTGGATTAGAGCTCTTGACACATACTTCGATTATGAAGATGTGGAGGAAGATAAGAAAGTCAATCAGGTAGTTACGCGCTTGAAGGGACATGCAGCATTGTGGTGGGATGAGCTACAAGCTGATAGGCACTGCAAAGGCAAGCAGAAGATTAAAATCTGGGATCGGATGATCGCAAAGATGAAGGTGAAGTTCATCTTGAGGGATTATCAAATCACTCTGTTCAGGAGGATGAAAAACCTGAGACAGAAGCTGATGACAGTGAAAGAATACACTAAAGAGTTCTATCGACTGAACATCAGAGGAGGTCATTGGGAGAGAAATGATGAGAAAGTGGCTAGATATATGAATGGTCTGAGATATGACATTCAGGATGAATTAAGCATGCTAACCATATGAACTATGGAATATGCTTACCAATTGGCTTTGAAATCCGAGGAGAAGCTGAGCCGAAAGCAAGGACAGCGAGGGCGAGGCAGATGCCAGCCCAGAGGCAAAGCAATTGCCCAGGAGAAATTCCAGAAGCCCAAGGAGGAATGGAAGAAACCTCAGGGTAAGATTGAGAGAGGTGGAACCTCACAGCGAGGACAGCCACATGTTGAGCAGAGAGGACAGCAGAATGATCAGCGAGGAGATTATGCTGATGCAAACACTCTTCCTCGTACTAGAGGACGAGGTAGAGGAAGAGGAGGAGTTATCACATGTTTCACGTGTGGGAAGAATGGGCACAAGTCATATGAGTGTCTAGAGAAAAGGAAGGATACAGGGGAAGCTCACATCACAGAAGCGCAGAGGCATGATGCTGAGAACGAAGATGCAGAAGGTGGAAGATCGCTTGGGATTCATAAATTCCTTTTTACAACTGAGAAGGAGGTGGAGAGCTCAGTGCAAAGGACCAGACTATTCAGAACAGCTTGCAAGACCAAGGACCAGAAATGCAAGGTTATTGTGGACAGTGGAAGCACCGATAATCTCGTTTCAACCGAGATGGTGGAGAAACTAGAGTTGGAGACGACTGATCACCCGAGTCCATACAAAGTCTCATGGCTACAGAAGGGACATCAGGTAAGTGTCACCAAACAATGCTTGGTTGAGTTCAAAATAGGGGGATATAATGATAAAATTCTGTGTGATGTTATTCCCATGGACGTATGTCATTTATTGTTGGGTAGACCATGGCAATATGAAAGAAATGTGATTCATGATGGGAGAATGAACACATATACTCTGGAGAAGAATGGGAGAACCCATACATTGCTTCCGATAAAGGATAAGGAGGTGAAGCCGGAAGTAAGCAATACAATACTTCTCATGAGTGGGAAGGAGCTTCTTACAGAAATGGAGAAGAAGGAAGATCCACAATTCTTTGTTGTCAGAAAGTCGAGGATTGTTCTGACTAGCACAAGAGTGGATGATTTGCCGGATGAAGTTCAGGAACTGCTGGAAGAGTTCACCGACATCATAGTGGACGAATTACCTCATTCGTTGCCACCGATGAGAAGTGTGAGTCATCACATAGACCTCATACCAGGAGAAAGTTTGCCAAATAAAGTCGCGTACAGGTTGACGTCGTAGGAAAATGAGGAAGTCAAGAGACAGGTCCAAGATTTGATGGACAAAGGATTGGTCAGAGAGAGCTTGAGTCCATGTGTTGTTCCGACAGTGCTCAGTCCGAAGAAAGACAGAGGCTGGAGGATGTGTACCGACTCAAGAGAGATCAACAAGATAACCATCAGGTACAGGTTCCCATTGCCGAGAATGGATGATCTGATGGATTGCCTGAGTGGGGAAAATTATTTTTCAAAGATAGATTTGAAAAGCGGATACCACCAGATTCACATGAGAGAAGGCGATGAGTGGAAAACAGCATTCAAGACAAACGAGGGTTTGTATGAATGGCTAGTCATGTCGTTTGGCTTGACGAATGCACCAAGTACTTTTATGAGGCTGATGAATGAAGTCCTGAGGGAATTCATCGGAAAGTTCGTCATTGTTTATTTGGACGACATACTGATTTATAGTAAATCAGAGGCTGAACATTTGAAGCATTTGGCCATTGTGATGAGGAAGCTACAGCAGGAGAAGTTGTTGATCAACATGAAGAAATGTGCGTTTATGAAGACAGAGCTCATTTATTGGGGTTTTGTTATTTCGGCTAATGAATTGAGGATGGATCCGGAGAAGGTGGAAGTGATAAAAAATTGGCCATCACCGAAAAATATTTTCGAGGTGAGGAGTTTCCATGGTTTGGCTAGTTTCTACAGAAAATTCATCAGGAATTTCAGTGGAATTAGCGCAGCGATGATGTACATAGTGAAGAAACGACATAAGTCTTTTCATTAGACAGTTGAGGCTAAGAAGAGCTTCAATCTGTTGAAGCGAAAGATCACAGAGCAACCAGTGTTGGTGTTGCCTGATTTTCAAAAGACATTTCAGGTGAAATGTGATGCCAGTGGGTATGCCATAGGAGCAGTCGTAAGTCAGGAGGGTAGACCAGTTGCATATTTCAGTGAGAAGCTGGATGAAGCAAAACTGAAATACTCCACGTATGACAAAGAAATATATGCTATCATACAGGAGCTAAAGAAGTGGAGGCATAACTTGATCCCAAAAGAATTTCACATTTGTGATTAAGCACATTTCAGGTACTGCTAACAAAATGGATGATGCTTTGAGCAGGAAATATTTGTTGCTGTAGGAGTTTCGAGTCAAAACCTTGGGTTTTGATAATCTTAGGGACATGTACGTAGGAGATTCAGACTTTGGAGAAGCGTTTGAAGCAGCTGAGAATCCATTTCTCAGAGATCGGAGTCCTTGGATAGATTATATGATCCAGGAAGGATTGTTGTTCAGAGGCAATCAACTATCTATTCCAAATTGCTCCATGAGGGAGAACCTGTTGAAGGAGAAACAAAGTGGAGGTTTAGCAGGGCACTTTGGCCATGACAAAACATTTGCAAAGCTGAATGAGTCATACTTTTGGCCATGGATGCATGCATATGTTAAGAGGTTTGTTGAAAGATGTCGGATTTGTCAGCATTCAAAAGGGAGAAAGAAGAATGCAGGTTTTTATCAGCCATTTCCCATACCAGAGAGGCCATGGAAGGTGATAAGCATGGATTTTGTATTGGGTTTGCCGAGGATGCAGAGAGGATTTGATTCTGTCTTTGTGGTCGTGGACAGGTTTTCAAATATGGCACATTTTATACCATGCTAGAAGACCAGCGATGAGACTCACATCACAAATTTGTTTTTCAAAGAGATCATTAGAATTCATGGATTGTCGAAAAGCATAGTTTCGGACAGGGACACGAAGTTCATAGGGCATTTTTGGAGGAGCTTATGGAAGAAGCTAGGAACTAACTTGGCATTTAGTTCTGCTTATCATCCTCAGACAGATGGACAAACAGAGGTGGTAAACAGAAGTCTAGGAGACTTGTTGAGAAGCTTGGTGATAGAGCACCACAACAGCTGGGATAACATATTACCACAGGCAGAATTTGCATACAATGATTCACTGAATCATAGTACAGGCAAGAGTCCATTTCAGGTTGTATATGGGATGCAACCGAGGGGAGTTTCTGAATTGCAAGATTCAGAACAGACTGCGACTAGCAACGCTAGTGCAAAAAAAATCGTTGAGGCGATGAGGGAACTTCACAGCAGAGTGAAGCATCGACTGATGGATTCAAACCAGGAATACAAGCGCAGGGCAGATCAACATCGAAGACAACTTCGGTTCGAAGTTGGCGATCTAGTTCTGGTGCACCTAAGGAAAGAAAGGTTCCCAAGGGGAACGTATAATAAACTCAAGATGAAGAAAATCGGGCCATGCAGAGTCCTGAAGAAATTCGGGGAAAATGCTTATGAGATTGAGTTGTCAGATGGCATTGGGATATCTCCGATATTCAATATCGTAGACTTATATCCATACAGGGCTGGAGAGGCAGAGACTGGAACTGAGGAACCAGTAATTCAGTGGATGAAGCAACTACCAGTTGCAGAAAAGCCGTATATGGAGTGCATACTGGACAAGCGAGTGGGTAAGAAGACCAGAAGAAAAGAATACTTCGAGTATCTGGTCAAATAGAAGAATCACCCAGTGGAGGATGCCAGCAGGGAAACTGAAACGATGATCCAGAAGCATGGACAGAGTGTGCAGGAGCTCATGGACAGGAGCCCATGAAATTTTTCAAGCAGGGGAGTATGATGCAGGAGCATCGCCCACGTCAAGCAAGCCAGCGCGAAAGCGGGAGATAGCTGGACAAGCCAGCGCGATTTCTTTTTGGATTTCACTTTGGGATCATTGCACAAGTCTTTAATGAAGACATTTATGAAAGTGCCCTTGTATATTGTAATGGACCTTGAGCGGATAGCTCATGTCCTTAGGTAGATGAGGCATTTAATAGATTTAATGTAAAGTAGATAGGAATTTAATTTAGATTTGATATCTTTAGAGATTGAGAGGGAAACGGGATATAGACACCCTCCTTTGTACATTGTATTATTATTCAAAAGAAGTAGAAGAAGAGAGAGCAGCAGAGAATTGTATGAAGAACACCCATGTACAGTTATTAAATTAATAGAAAAGCTTTGATTCAATTCCATGGTTGTGTTATTCTCTGTGTATTGTTGATATTACGCTCATAAATGTTTGCTTCTTGTCATACATTTTTTGTTATATGATGTGTATGGGATTTCATGGTTGAATTGAAGTCTGTGAGAACAAGGAGTTAGTTTCAATTGTTTCTCTATCTTGAACCAGAGAATTCCTGCAAGGAGTGCAGTCGAATCGTCCGCAAGGAGGGCATTGACAAAAGGTTTCCGATAGAGGTAGCTTTTGCTCTAAGTTCTCAAGAAGGGCAGATTTGGCATCGGAGCCATGCAAGATGTGCGCAGGCTGGACAAAGTATCATATTTGTGATTCTGATGAAAGCGATTGAAGGATTTTTGCTGCAAGAGTGCGCAGGATCGAAGACTTCGACACTTAGTCGTGTTGAAGATTTTCCGCAAGGAGTGCATGCAAAGAGTTTCTGGGAAGGGAGTCGAAAGCTGAGAAAAGCTTAGGAAGGATAGGCCTTCAAACTTTGTTGAAGGGCAGTGGAGAGAAGTTGCGCGAGCAGGGTGGACAGAAGAGTCGCAGGTTGGCGAAGCCGTCTCGT
>JASDQU010416128.1:0-10313 GCA_032191745.1 Picea mariana
GAAATTTATGGGAATGAGAGGAGTGTTCACCTTCAGTATGTGGAGGTGAGTCAGAGGAAGGGTTATCTGTAGGGATATGTAGCTTGGTGCAGAGTGTCGAAAAGACAGATTCAAGATGGGTGGTCGGGTCTTGTTTGATTTCCTCCATTGAGGACTGCATGGTTGTATTGATGATGGAAACATTGGCACTGAGTTGTTTCACTTCTTGTTGGGTCTCAGTTAGACTAGATTGTAAGGTATTGAAGCGAGCTTCCAAGTCTTGGCTACGGGTATGGACCATGAGGATGAGGGAACTGAAAAGGGGTGGGTGGGGTCAAAACTTTTTACGAAAAATGATATGTATGAATGTGATAAGGACGAAGAGATGAATCCAATGGAATAGGTCTCAAATAATGGTGAAAAAAAATTCAGACATTTTTTTTTAACACCTGTGAAGTTATACTCCGATCTGAAGAATACTATAGTGATTAAATGCCCAAATTATTAACCAGGCAGAAATGTGTAGTTACATGGCAACCCGAACATAGTTGCATGGCAATAGATATTGTCTGTTTTAATTTGTTTATGTTTATGTCCCCAAGAGTTAGGTATTCAAGGGTTCTACAGACAAGGGTTTTCCCTGTGCTATAGCTCTCTAATATACTTGCAGGGTCCAATAGTAGTACTCAACCCAATATCTCAGGGAGATAATTAAGGAGGATAGACCATACCCTTAGTCGTACTACCCGACTATCCAGGTACTAGAGAGTATCTTCCCAAGTGATGTTCTCGATGGCACTATAGAAATCAGGCGGTCGATCGGTTTATCTAAAGAGGGCTTCAGGAAATCTAGGTCGATCCATACATAGGTGTTGTCTGATGTGCTACCACTCGAAGGGGTACCAACAGGGGTTACAAGGGTGGCCAACAGATGTGCACTTAAGAACCACTTGTATTTCCTGCATGTATGAATCCCTCAACCGTGGTTTTATGCGCGTAACGATAGATCTTTGTGGCTTAAAGATGCCAGAATACGTCTCTACCCTGGAAAAAAAAATGTACCCACAATTTATGCCAAGGAAAGTGCTTTGATACCACTTGTAATATTCCAGATATAAAAAGTATGAAAAACATAAATAAAATGCTAGAAATGGCAGAATAACAGTAATATAACTAGAACAATCACCACAATAACATTGAAATGATATAAGAATAAAAAAATAAATAGCTCTTTAATTTTGAGAGAAATGTTTATGGGACTCTTCGAAGGGGAAACCTCCAGTCAAGCAGAGCTCTATTATAATAATCTCCAAGCTAGGGTTCTCATACCCTCGACTCCTATTTATACTAAATATGTCTATCAAAAGAAACATCTAGAGGAAGATCCTTCTAGAAGCGGAAGCTTCTATTAGGTATTCTTGCATTCGACTTATTCTATTTTATTGCAAGGACTTATTAATATTAACATTTATTACTTCTGAATATATTTTTCTACCTATGTGTGGGTTAGGACCCTAACACCGGTAGTCTTTCGAACAGGGACCATATTTGAAACCCACTCGGAATACTTAACTGGAAAGATTATATTAGCTTTAATAATTTTACCAATTCCTTTCGAATAGTAGCTTCAAGTGTAGGGTTAATAGGTATTTGTTTTTTCCTAACTGGTTTTACCCCTTCCTTGATAGGAATGGCATGTTGTGTGAGAGAAAGATCAAAACCATGAAAATCCTCGTATGACCCATGCTAAAACATCATTAAATTCACAAAGTAATTGTGTGGATTTTTCATTTTCTTCATCAGAACATTGGGCACCTAATTTAATGATCTTTGCAGATTCGTGTGTCCCAATATTCAAGGAAATGGTATCACCCACTTTCCTTTTCGACTCATTTTCCTTATTTGTTTCTTTTTTTCCTACAACACTCGACAAAAATGAACTTTTGAGAGGATTCAAGCCGTTAGGAAATTTGTCATCTTCAATAGATATGATTTATTTAGGATTAAATGGTTCATTTTGTATGAAAGCAAAAATCCCTTCATCACTCGATAAAATATGCAATGATTATACATTATCAAGGATGTGAGGACGATATACAAATTGGAACATACACTTAGTTCTTTGAGAAAAAATTTGTTGGGTAGGTGATGTTTCAAACACAACTAACCTATCAGTTATTGAATTGGGTTCCCTCTTAACATGAGTGATGTTAAATGATAATAGGTTTGAAATGATCATCCAAACATCTTGGTTATAGTGTTTAAGCAACTTATTTCTTTGGAAATAAATCTTATGTACAAGGTTCACAACAAGTTTAAAATCAGCAAAAACTGTAACGTGGACACAACCAAGGTTGTATGCATTGTCGATGCCTAACAATAAGGCCTCAAACTAGGTGACGTTGTTTGTGCAAGAAAATTCTAACCTATAAGAAAAATTGTGATTTTTACCTATAGGGGAATATTGAATGATGTCAGATCCAATTCCTTTGTTTGAGAATGATCCATTGAAATTCATGTGCCACATGCCATCGTCAAAATAAATTGGTTTGAGCATAGTGTCACCCTCATCAGTAAAGATAGAGTACACTCCCAAATCTTCTTCGAGATAATTTACATTAGGTTGGGGATGCTCTCTATATATGGTGAAATTATTCCTTCCCTAAGGACTATAATTTTCTTTCCATTCCAAGGGACGAATAAATGTGTCCCATCAAGTGAAATATATCCACTCATTAAGTCTTGCCGATATCTTCCTAAAATAATTGAATAGTTTCTCACTAGCATATCAATTATTTGGATATTGAGGTTTTTTCTTATTTTGGGATGTGTGCATAGAACTAAGGTTACATCTTTGATTTCATCTATAGTTGATTGCTGAAAACTTTTATAAGAGATCATGCTTCTATAATTTTCATTAGTGCATGATAATACAAGATCTTCCATGATAATTTCAGACATTACAGTTGGACCAAACCTGCCATCAATTAGGCAATAGTAAGCTATTTCTTCCATAATTTTTACAAAGATATAAAAAGGGGGATTTTTAATAGGGTTTGTTGTGTTGCTTATATGTTTAGCATAATGCACTCATTAATAATCAATCTGGGATTCGTAATCAATAGAGTTACAAGACACCAGTAAGAAAGGTAATTTTAATGTCATGAGTATAGAACTATTCTAGATTATGTATGCTGGAAACAAAACAAACTAGCAATCTAAAATACACTTTGGTTGTCTTTCACAGAGAGGCTATCTACTCCATTATGGCACATGCAAGTATGAGATGGATTTCTTTTGATAGATCAACTCTACTATCTGACCCAGAGAACTAACCATGCAACCACACTTATGAAAGGGAAATCACACATCAATCATCAAGACATAGCATGGGTAGTTCAATAGTCAATATATTGAGTATGTTGTGGTTCACAATGTGTTGTTGTGAACTTCACTAGTTCTCCTTCAAATATGTATGACTATTGTTGCCAACATTCATGTCTATGAAACAAGATCAAATTCATAAAAATAGAGCATATGCAAAATAGAGTGAATAAATATCTTGAAGTGATCATATAATTGAAATCCTAGTCTAAACTGTATTGCTATCATCTGAAAGAATTAAAGCTTCATCTAATCTAACATTTACACTATTGAAAGAAAATGCTAATACTAATCTACGAAGGTGCTGACCTTTGTTGGGTGGTGGGCCCTTGCCACTTCAACAGGTCAATGACTAGAGTCTACAGTAAGCTTGCTTTCAACCCACACATTACTCTTACTCAAACTTCAAAACATAGAATCAAACTATGCTAACAACTCAACTCACATTCAATCATAGACGATCAAGACATGGAGATAAATGACGTCCTTCTATTAATCTTCACCCAAAATATGTTCTGCAATATATAACGTTGCTTCACATGATGTATTATGCTAACTCTCTACTACCTCCACCATCCTTGCCATGACTATTTAAATAGTCTTAGTCTTGAAACACAAGGAGGTGAAATCATTTGCAAATCAGTCAATTGTTAAATTTAATTATTCGGTTACAGATTTTAAGCTTAATCCTCTTGACACGAAGTGAATGAGGATGAAGCAACAACAAACTATCCTAACATAGCCTTGCTAACGCATTTATGATTCAATAAACATCCAACAATTGTCTTGGGCATGATCTGGATCTAAACTTGGTACATTCGACTCCCTGTATTGGTACTGGATCATGACAGGTAGATGGTACCGAATATGAACAGTGCACAAATGGTGGTACCGAATCACGACAGTCTATGGCCATTGGTACCGGATCATGACAGGTGAGATTCAGTACCAGATGTGCTTGGTACCGAATTCGGATAGTGGCAGTCTGGTGCACAAGTGCCGGATAGCTGACCTGGTACAGGAAGGTTGGACTTATCTAGAGGTCAAAGATTATACATGGAAAATTGAAGCATTAGTACATGAAACATTTAATTTCCTAGCTCAATAAACCACAAAAATGCATGAATTAATTATACTTTACCTTCTAACCTTATCAATGGCTAATGGTAGTATTCTTTTTCATTTACCCAAGCTTAGGTAAGCCAAAAGGGTATAGATGAGGAGTATAATAGGGTAGTGGGGAGTTCAATTTAGGGTCTCAACATTCCCCCCTACCAAAACCATTGCATGTCCTCATGCAACTGAAAACAAACCCAAAAATTTTCAAAACTTGAGACTGTATTCTTTAATTCTGTGGATCAATGATGATGGTTGAGGCCACTTCTTTCAGCTCCCTTTTTATGACCCCAATGTATTGTAGGAGTTGTAGTACCTTCTTGATCTTATTAGAAGTATCTTCATGGTCATCTTGAAGTTGTTGGTTTGTTGCTTTCAATTGCTCGTTTTCCTTTTTGATATACCTGTCCAATAGTTGGTATTCCTTCACTTCTTGTTTGAGTTCCTGATTTTGTTTTTGCAGTTCCCCAATATTTTTATTCATTTTTTCTTTTGTTAAGGTCCTTGTTGACTCCATCATTACTGGTTGGATGCATTCTCTTTCCTCGACTTCCTCCCTCATCCCACATAAAGTATTAGTGGCTTGTTCCTCGATCAAACTAGGGATGTCATCCTGGACTGATAAGTCATCCTGGACTGATAAGTCATCCTGGACTGAGTAAGATCGATTGGATCTTCCTGTGTATGAGGATGGACAATTGTTTTTCCTCTCTTTTCCATTCTCCTTATGGTTCTTTTACAAGGAGGTATTGGATCATGGGTGCTCACAAGCTTCCTTTTCTTATTTTCTATTTGTGGAATGGTTATAGGGGATTGTTCTATAGACTGTTCACTTTTATTTTTTGAGCTATGCTTCCCTTTCCTTACAGTTTTTGTCTTATGGCCCTTCTCCTCAAGTGCCACTGTTGAAGTCTCCTCTACTAATTTGGTTTTACCTTTTGATTCTTGAATTTTAAAAGTCTTATTGACTGTGGAAGAGGGCCCTGCTTGTTTACTAGATTTTTCATGTTGGCTCACTATCCTGGATGATGATGGAGTTTCCTTATCTTTCTTTCCCTTTTTCTTTTGAGGTTCCTTATTTTTCTTTGGAGCATGTTGGGATTTCTCCACAGGTTTGTTTTCTATGGGAAGGTGTTGAGTGATAATGATTTTCCAACTAATCCTCTGCTTCCTAATTTCATGTAAAACTAACATTTTAATCAGACCTTAATGGTAAATGCTAGTCTTCTCGGTTTTGGATAGGGATTTGACACCTCTTACCATTTTGTTCAAACTCATCCATAGAAAATATGGGAAATCAATTCCAGGGCCTCCTTCAAAGTGTAATAGAAGCCTAAGATGATATATGAAGGTCACAGCATACCTACCCTCACAAGTGAGGAATCGTTGAAGACTAGCAATCATTGGATGATACTCTTCCTTGATATAGTTCCTAGGGATCCCCTTTTTCCAATCAGGGTGTTGATGGTCATCTTTCAAAAATCGTTGTCACATTTCCTTGTTGATTCCTACACCTTTGAAGTATTTGCCTCCTCTGTTAGGTAATCTCGTGACCTCCCTTAAGGTTGCTTCATTGATTGTCAGTTGCAGATTGCCTATATGCACAATCTCTCCATCGTAACCCTGAATAAATTCATGAGATATCTTCTCATGCCAGCCTGTGAATTTCTCCAAAAATGGCATCCATCATGATCTAGCATACTTCTCTAAACATAGTTGGAACTCCTCGGTCTCTCTATAAATTTGGAAGACAGGTTCATGTCTACTTACGACCATCGTTATAAGTTGTAAGAAAAGAATCAGGCTGTAGCGCAAGGATTTAGTCAATTGATGAGGGTAAGGGTTTGGTACCGGAGATCGTAGAGAGGAGTAGGCTTGGAACTAGAGAAAGGTAATGAGAAGGGAAATATGGTGATGGCTTTGATAATGCGAATGGTAAGTTTAAGTAAGGATGCCGCAAGGGAAATTTAAGACCAGATGAGGCTTATCTGGATGGCTTCGCCACCCAGATAAGCCATTTCATTTCTACGCGTTAATGTAATGATGAGGACAAGACGTTGGGTGTCAAAGAATCATATTGGGATAGGTGATTGGACTTTTGAGTGGTGAATTTGATGTTGGATCATGGATCGTGACACAAGATAAGTTCATGATTTTCTTAAGGATGAAGTACATTCGTGGCCTATCATTACTAGACATGCTTCATATTCATGCTTTGATGTGATTTTTCCCTCAACCATTTTCGAGCACTTATGAGAGGATTGATTAAATTTATGCATATGGGTATGAGGGATAGGTGCATGGTTTTAATACTAAGGTCATAAGATCTAGTATATATTTTCATACCTATTGTAGTTTTATGAGCAGAGGAAAATAAATACCATGTTACCTTTGCTTTTACCTTTTTATGATCAATACCCATAGCATATGTGAATGCTTGTAGATTGTCAGAATTCATCTTTTTAGGCTGGAATTTTCTGAAAGCTTGGTACTGGAATGTCTTGTACTTCTTTATTCTGTGCTTATATTCTTTTGTATTTGGTTCTGTAGGGTTGTAGGGTGATTATGCTAGTTTCTGAAGGTGAGATGTGAGTCTGAAAAAGAGTTCTGAAGGAGATCTTTGACCTTTCTCCATGCCAAGGATGTTGCATATTTGTATGCAAGAAGATTCAACATTCTGTATCATAATGGAGAAAAGATGATAAGAGAAAAAGAAACCAAATCAAATTCCAGAAGTACATTTATCACATAGCATATGATCACATGCCTAAAAATTGAAATTGCCTTTCTTTTGATGACTTATTGACAAAGGTAGCATTCAGCAGTGAAAACAGGGAAGTTTTTATATGTTTGCCAGAAGAACAGATCCAACCTAACTTGCTTCAAAGATTTACTATCGTTAGATGTTATAGATAAATTTCACAATATAAGTAGATTAGACTCCCTAGTTAGGGTTCCACTCTTAAGAAGTTTCCTTCTTAGGTAATGTAGGCTTTTAGATGCCAAACTGGTAAGTTGACTTAGGGTAATTCTCAAATGGAAATTTTCTTGTAGTAATTATGTTGCTTATTAATATGGAGTTTGTATCTCATAAATGCCAATAGTGACCTTTGCTTTTTTTTAGATGACAAAAGTGAATTTTTCAATTAGACAAGTATAGATGAGACATTTCTCAACCAAAACCCACTGCCAGCAAGCCTGTTCAATACTCTGGTGGGGTAGTTGTGATAATTAGTGAGATATCCCTTCCCCAGGAAGAATGCCCCATTGCCAACAGGCCTGTTCAGTACCCTGATGGGTTTTCCTAGTCATACCACAGACCGGTACCCGCTGCCAACAAACCTGTTCAGTATCTCGGCGGGTTAGTCTCTTAAACCCTTTTTCCATCAGAGGCTTCTTGTCCATAGTCACCTATTTTGGTTTTTATTAAAGAGTTCTTTGCACGGTGACAGGGGAGGCTCGTCTGAAAACCTTTTTATAGGCTGGGATGGTATTGGGTTGGAAGGTATATGCTCTTCTTTGAATGTCTTTTAAAGATTTGTATGAAGGAAAAATAAACTTTTTATGCACATTATTTCTTTAGAGTGATCCAGATGTATAATTTTGTCTGAGTTTGTCCATAAGAGAATGACCTAAAGTTTCCTTAGGGTACTGATACATCCTCTTCCATAAAAGTTTTCCTAGTGTGCCCATGAAAGAGAGTGTTCATATACTCATATGTTACTCTTTAGTAAGATAATCCAATGAATACTATTGAAGTCTAGTTAAGGTGAGATAGTTACTTGTAGGCTAATATTTTTTTTTCCCTTTAATCATGCTAAAATACTGGATAAAGGCAACTTCTAGTCTTTGAAGTGGATTATGGTTCTTTGAACAATCATAGGTAAAGATTGTGTCCCTTTTTTTTTTTTTTCAAGCAACAAAAATAAAAGAAATTAAAATACTTCATTTTAGCTAGCAACAGAACCAAAAGAAATTAAAGATACTTCCCTTTAGTTGTCAACAGAACCGAAAGAAATTATTGCTTCACAAGGGCTTCCATTTGATGCTACATTCGGCTCCTTGGTTCCAGCTTAAGTGGTTGTTGCATGGCTTCATACTTCAGGTTAATAGAAATAACATTTTGAAATATGCATAGCATGCCTTTTCATTTAGGTAATGTGTCATGATAGTACCGTATAAGGACAGACTTCTGGTACCGGACCAACATAAGACTGTCGGTACTGGACCAGAACAGGATTTCTGGTACCGAAGCAGTATTGTTGGTACCAGATCAGAACAGAATATTATTTATGCCTACAAACTGATGTTTAGCAAGTTCGTGAAGGTTCAAATAAATTATAGAAATTTACTTACAAAAAATTGTGAAAGTAAAACAAAAGGAGGTAAGAATCTTTTGTTACCTTCAGCTTATTAACAAAACTCGATCAACACCTATGTACAAAATTTTCTAATAAACCAATCAATCAATGTGGATCCATAGGAGGGCTCCTTCCTTACTGATCACCTGCATATCAGAATTATGTAGTATACGAGTCAGAAATTCCTCTTTTGACAGGGGTTTGTTATAAATTCTCAACCGATGACCATTCACAAGTAGTGGTGTCTGATGTCTGTCAATTGTCTTTATCCCGATTGAACCATTATCATAGAAAGTGTCAATTTCGTAAGGTCCAATCCAATGAGTAGTTAACTTACATTTGAAGTTCTTGAATCTGTTGTCATACAACAGGGCCCAATCTCCTTGTTGAAAATTTTTCTTTTTGAGAGACTTCTCATGCCATTTTGTTCTCTGCTCTTGAATGAGGGTGGTTCTTTGAAGTGCTTCCTGCCTAATTTCGTCCAACCCATTAAGCTACAAGAGTCTTTGTTGTTGGGCTTCATCCAATTTCATGCCAACTTGTACTGCAGTCCTGAAGGTTTTGATATGGAATTCTATGGGAAGAAGCACTTGCTTCCCATACACCAACTCGTAGGGTGTATTTCCTATTGTATTCCTCCAGGTGATTCTATAATCCCATAAGGCTTCTAATAATTTGTCAGCCCAATCCTTGTGGTGTAGTTGTACTGTTTTGGTAAGAATGGACTCAATAACTTTGTTGGTAGACTCTACTTGTCCATTTGCCTGTGGATGGTAGGGTGTAGATTTCATGTGTTTGATTTGGTATTGTTCTGTAACAACTTTGAATAGATGAGAGGTAAATTGAGTTCCCTGATTAGTCTTAATTTCTTGAGGTACACCAAATCTAGTAAAGATGTCATTAAAAAGGAAATATACCACCGATTGTTCACTTGCAGTTGGTAAATCTTTTGCTTCAACCCACTTAGTCACATAGTCAGTGCATACAAGTATATACTTTTTCTTTTTAGATGCAAGGTTAATGGGCCCTGTTATCCCCGATATCTAGGGATAACTAGGATATCACGTCTCGAGGCCTACATGATCCCAGACATGGAGTACGAGAGCGGATCGACTTGAGCATGGCCCTTGAGGGCCCATCTTTCTTCTTCTCAGCCAAACTTGTCCTGCCAGCAGTACCAACCTCCATCACTACCGGCTTGGGCTTGCATCGGAGAGGGCTCTTGCTCCATGAGGTAATTGGTCCGAGGTATCATGGTATGTGTCATATTTGATCATTATAACCTTCTTATGTATGCATTAGGTTCCTTTCATTTCAGATGACTGCTTGGATCTTACACGAATCCACTTGACCACTGTTGGGGTGATTGATTGGGTAACTTAGCAAGTTGGTATTCATGGTTTTGGTTAGCCACCAAAGGGGGTTTGCAAAGCCATCGTCTGCTCCCACCATCTTATCACTTTTTCATCTTAT
>JASDQU010416130.1:0-10313 GCA_032191745.1 Picea mariana
AGAAGAAGATGGGTCCTCCAGGACCATGCTCAGGTCGCTCCTGCTCTCGGTACTCCATGTCTAGGACCATGTGGGCCTCGAGACATGATCTCCTAGTTATCCCTAGATATCGAGGATAACAAGTCTCAAAGGCTTTTGGGGGAGGGAATGTTATTTGGATTTGTAATTTTTGCAACATTGAGTACAAGAGCACCTACTTCCGGGTTAAAGGCCATTTATTGGGCCTTGCTTGTGGACTTGGAGCATGTAAAGCAGTGAGTGCTGAAAAACGAGCGTTGATAGAGATAGAAGATACAATTGGTTTGGGGAATGTGGTGGCAATGAGCAACAAACAAAAGAATGAAGATCCTCTTCCTTTCTTGAGGACTCCATCTAGCAGATTTGGGAGTGGGTTTGACATGCCAATACCAAAAAAGAGGGCAGCCTCAACTCGTGGTCTAATGGACAAGATTTTTCAACAAGAGAAGAGAGATGAAGTTGATCTTACCATTGCATTTTTTTTCTATCTCAACTTCATCTCATTTAATGTTGCACGGTCTCCTATGTTTGTTGAGATGTGTAGAGCTCTAGTTGACCAAGCTCCAACAGGGTATTTGCCTCCAGGTTCAGAGAAGCTTAGAACCACATTGTTGAGTAAGGCAAAGAAGGAGGTGGAAAAAATCCTACAACCCATTAAATCTACATGGGTCTCATCAGGTGTCAGTGTTGTTTCTGATGGATGGACGGATGCAACACGCCATCCACTCATCAATTCCATGGTGTCTTCCCAGAATGGACCGATCTTCTTGAAAGCGGTGGATGCTCTTGGATAGTACAAGGATGCAACATATATGGGTGAGTTGTTCATAAAAGTTATTGAAGATGTAGGTGTTGATTTTGTGCGCAAATTATTATAGACAATGCACATGTTTGCAAAGCTGCTGGCATAATTGTGGAAGCTAAATATCCACAAATATTTTGGACACCGTGCATTGTTCATTCCTTGAATTTGGCACTTAAATCCATTTCTTTAGATGTGACATGGATTGGCACTCTTATTGATGATGCACGCCATATCTAGAATTTTGTACAAAACCATACCAATGCCCTTACAATATATAAACAATACACACATCTATCATTGCTGAAGATTGCAGATACTTAGTTTGCTTCCTCATTCATCATGCTTAAGAGGTTCAGGGAGGTCAAGGCCGCTCTTGGGGCCATGGTTATTTAAGATCTTTGGTCTTTTTGGAGAAAGACAGATCAAGCTGCTTCAAAAAGGGTAAAGGACACAGTGTTAAATGATGGTTGGTGGGAGAGGGTCAATCTTAGCATTAAGATCATGGACCCTATCATTTCTCTTTTGAGGTTTGCAGACACAGACAAGCCCATCTTAGGAGATGTTTATGAGGGATGGGACTCCATGATTGAGTCTATGAAGACAATTGTTATGGAGAATGAGTCCCCTGAGTATGGGACATCAGCAGAGAGCTTATGGTCCACTGTATAGGATATTCTTCTTTCTGGGTGGGATAAGAATTGTACACCTTTGCATTGCTTGGCTCATTCATTGAACCCCAAGTTCTACAGTCAAGAGTGGCTCACTGTCGGTGTTGGCCCTTCACCCAGATTCCCTCCTCACATAGATGGAGAGATCTCACAGGGGCGAAAGATAGCATTTAGAAGGATATACCAGGATAGAGCATTTCTTAATGAGATTGAAGCAGGCTTCGCTGAGTTCTCCACTAGCACTAAGAGGTTTGGAGGGTATGAAGTGATTGAAGACAGGGGGGTCAAAGAGGCCTATCTATGGTGGGCAACTCATGGGGCAGCATGCCCTATTCTACAACAGTTAGCCTTCATGGTCCTTTCTTAGGTTACTTCATCCTCTTGTTGCGAGAGGAATTGGAGCACATATGGAAATTTGTATAGTGTGAAAAAGAGAAAGATTGAGTAGTCCAGGGCAGAGACAATGGTGTATGTGCACACCAACCTTCGTCTTATTTACAGGAAAAGGCAGGAGTGGTTGAAGGGAAAGACAAAGATGTGGGATGTCTTTCCTGATGATATGGGTTTGGATGGCAATATTGAGTTGGCATTAGCCAACATGGATCTTAATGAACCGGTCTTAGAGCTGGTCACTTTTGATGAGGACAATGAGGAGCCTCTTGATGAGTCATCCACCACACCAGCAGGTGGAGCAGCAGAGCTTGGATTGGGCATAGAGGAGGAGGAGGATGGAGGACAGGATAGTGGTAGTGATGCTGATTATGACATGGAGGAGGACTATTGACACTTACAGTGACTCTAATATCTACGAGTCTATGAGATATGAGATTCCTAGTACCTACCTATTTTGTATCTAGATTCTACTCTATTTTGTATTTTGGAGTAGAATTCCCTCAGCATCTATGTAATACATTTTTATTTTGATGACTTAAAGACTAAAGTTAATGAGAAATATGCAAACTGCTATTTAGTATTTATGGTTCTAACTTCTATTTTATGGTTCATTCACATTGGTTCTAAATTCTAATGTTACATGAACATCATATTCATGATTCATACATGTATCATATCATTGTATGATTTGTATCATGTACATTGTATATGGTATCAGACTATCAATATGTCTATGTTCTAACTTCTATGAGTATGATGTTTAGAGATTGATTGATTTGAATTTTGTATGATGTATCTTTTTCGGAGTATCACTGATCAATATCTACTATAGTCTATAGTCTATGATCTATCAATATTTTGTCTATTTCAATAATTTTTAACTTATATTAATATATATATTAAAATTATATATATATATATATATATATATATATATATATATATATATATATATATATATATATANNNNCCCGTGTCCTGATTTCGAGGGTCGCCGTGTCCATATCAGATACTCGTATATATAACGTGTCCCCCGTGTCCTGATTTCGAGGGTCGCTGTGTCCATATCAGATACTCGTATATATAACGTGTCCCATGTGTCCTGATTTCGAGGGTCGTAGTGTCCATATCGGATTCTCGTATTTCCGTGTCCTCCGTGTCTCGTGTCTTCGTGTCAGATGACTTAGAATATGAGAGGTGCCCCTATAGGTCAAGTATAGGTCAAGGTGACATGTGGAGATGAAACTAGCCAAAGATGATGTACCTGCAAAACAATGTTACCCCTGCCCAGAACAAGAAAATATATAGCAATAGATGCCTCAAAAACAAAGGGGATTCAACAAGAAACCTTGCTGTCCCAAATTGCACCAGTATGGAAATATATATATCAGCAACAAAAGATAATAAGACCTGCAAATTTAACCACCAAAAATTAAGGACAAGATGTTGGAAACAAAGCTAGCAATGACTAGTTAAACTTCCAACGATTAAGGCAAGACTTTGATGGTGTTTAGAGGTCAGTTATGTAGAGTTATCAGCAAGTTTTGTTAACAGCCTTATGGCTGTAGCAAACAATTGCTACAACAGCAAATTCTAGCCACCAAATTTAACAAGCAATCCACCCAAAAGATAACTAACAACTAGTAGATTAATTATAGCAGCTTGCAAGTGAAATTTAGTGGTAGAATAGTGAGTAAACCAAGAGATAAAGATGAGTTTGCTGCAACCCTATTGGATGTAGCATAAATTTATAACAACAATGAGAATCACTTAGCCAATCAAGACTCCCCTAGGGCACAAAAAAGCTTATAGCATGTAGAATTAGATCCAACTCAAACAATTGCAATATCTAAAAAAATTCACGTATACCAATGCATGAATATACAATCTCCAATGCAAATAGATTAGTGTCTTATCAAATGGGTTATGGAGTCTCTTGTGTATGAGATAGGGTTTGTTACTTCTCTAGGGGTGTAAGACTTTTTACTGTCTAGAGGAAACCAACCTTAGCAAGGTAAATCTAAAAGGGTATAAGCCCTTTTACTCTTTGTAGCAACCTTTGCAAAATAGCTTTTTTTAAAGACAACAAGATGGATCTTGATGGAGGGTGTATGCCCTTATACTCCTCCAAGGATCTAGACAAATTAACCTTGAAATACAAAGAAACAACACACTTATGCAGAAATTTCTTACCAATTCCAAGAGATAGCATGAAAAACCCTTCTCTATCAAGAATATTCCATCACAATTGCAAAGAGATAAGCATCAAGAGACAGCGCCTAGCTTCTTCCTCCAGTAAAACCATCCACAAAGGAGCAAGAGAGAGATAGAGTGAATTGCCCAAGTAGGGAAAAAATTTCATCCAAATAACATGTAATTCTCGAGTGAGTTATGATAAAATGAAATGAAAGTGACCTCTATTTATATGAGGTCACTTAAAACAATTTGTTTCCATTCTAATTTAAGGAGGCCGACCTCATTAATTTGACCTTACATCTTCAAAATACAAATACATAAAAGTAATTTCCCCTTTAGGGGTGACATCATGCCCTAGAAGGGTGACATAGGCCTCCAAAGTGAAACGATTTTCATCATGGTGGAAGTCGTTGGGCCTCCAAAGGCCATATGCCTTGCCATCAAGTGCTCTAGTGCATGCCACGTGTCTCTCTCTCCATCAAAGCACATCACATCACCATTAAATTGTAATGTCCCCATTTTTGGACATTATTACATTACAGAGTGTTATGCTTACCAAAGTAGCCAAATAGGGGTGACAACGAGTTCAAGAGATATTGAGGGGTTTTATTGGGCTCCGTTATTGCACAGTTTGTAGTTTAGGATAAAAGCTTGAGGTTTGAAGGCCAAACTGGCGTAACAGGAACCAATCCCACCCAATGTCACCACAATGGGATGGTTCTTTCTCTTTAGGGAGGTGAGGCCCAGGGGGGACGTCCTCGATGACCTGGGGTTTTGAGGAGGCAAGAGGATAATAAGATAAGGATAGGTTTCCCCCTCACAAGTCACCACTGAGCAGATAATCCTGGCTAAACAGTCGATAATGAAGTAAAGACCCCCCAAAGATATACCTTCCTGAGACAAAGCAACAACAAATGATATATGCAAGTTGATTCAATGGGTTAGTACTTCATATAAAGAGATGACTATCTGATGAACATATAAGCAATTTTAGCAATAAATATTGACGAAGTCAATGTTTATAAACAGCTATGAAAATTATCACTTCACCAATAGATATTGGAACAACATGGCATTCAATACAATAAATCACCACTTCATTCCATCAATGCCTTTAATCATTATTCAATTGCTCATAAAGACAACGTCTAGCAACATTATTGATTTATAGCTAAAGATGACGACAACATTATAGGGTTAGCAGGTTAGTGTAGGCTAGGGTTAGTGAAGTTAGGGTTTGATTTGAGAGTTTGAAAGTAGTTTTGATTAGGTCACTTCAACGCATGAGGTCTCTTAGGATCAGTGCCTTAGGGTTAAATGGAGTCAATAGTGAAGGACGCAAGAGCTGAAGGAGACAAAGTCAAAACGGCTAAGGACTAGAGGGAGATACTTTGAGGTGTTGCTAAGGCAAGGCCTCAAAGTGAAAACCCTAGGGGAGAGAGACTCACGTTGGTGTAGATGAACTAGGCCTCGGTGCTCTCTCCTCCTTCCTTAGTTCAAATGGAAAAACAACTAGCATGTAAGATGAGCTAAGAAAAGAGGGTTTGATAAAACAAAGTGTTGCAGCAAGGCTCTACCAACAAATCCTAGAAAAATCGGCCCCAAAGTGTAGAAACCCTAGGCTTCAAGGCGTCTCCTTCTTCTCAGCTTGTAAAAGGTACGACTAGCAAAGGGGAAGAAGAAATAGGAGTGTAGCTACGGCTAGGCTCTTTCTTTCTTCAACAGTGGCTGAAAATCTTTCTCAATGGGGACATGAGACAAGGACCTACTTGTGTGCTTGTCACCTAGGGTTTTTTTTCAGCAAAATCATAAATACATGCAAGAAATTAAACTACAACCATTCATTCAAGAAGTTTTGCAGAAAAATACTTACAATTCACCAAGAAATATCAATGCAAACCCTAGTTGTAACACCTTCCATCAAGAGAGAAGCCAAAACATGCCAAAATAATCCTCCTTCAACAAGTGCGCATCACTAAATTAGCCAATAACCCAAGAGAGGGCGCAAATTTCAGACCTCACTAATGAGTGAGTAAGTTGTGATCAAAAAAATGAAGGTGAAAATCCTTCATTTATACTGTATCAATGACCTAATTTTACTTTTAGGTCATAAAAAAGGCCGACAAGGCCAAAATTCCAAATCATACTGTTTTTACATTAAATTGTTAAATTAAAACCCTAATTGAGATGAAAAGAAATATCAAGCCCCTCCAAGGGAGGCGTTAGCCCCTTTTAGGGCAAATGGAGCATCCTGGAGCAAAAATTATCCCTCCTTTGGCTTCTCCAGCTTGCCACACGTGCCAATACTGCCCAATTTGCCTCCCAAGAGGTCCATAAGGCTGGATGACGTCATGGTTATGATGGGTGACATCCTAGGCCTTCCAAGGCCAACGTTCCATTAAAAAAGGGCCAATGCCCCTAGGTCAAGCTCTGCCAGGGTGCCTCTGGTGGAACATCCTCTTCTCTTCTGGTGCAAAGCCCCTGATCCATCTCTATCCTGTTTCTGCCCCCCTGATGGGGTCTCAACATCCATCTGGTGGGCTCTTCAGCCCCATCGAGGTCCGAACTGATCATCTCCCCATGTGTACTAGTCCAAATGGTACCTGTCCGTCGGGCATGGTCCTGCACATCAAAAGCTACGCCCTCCATGGGCTCATCAGTCACAAGGATCATATCAATGTCAATCACGTTTCATCATCAATATTATTAAACATATGCATAAAATCGCTAATATATCAGCTAAAAGCTCAAAGATGTTACACCAGCCTGCAATACAAGTTTTGGAGAAAGAGACAGGGCATCCTATTGGGCTAGTGTCTGTTGACTGCCTCTCCAACACAGGTGGTCAACTCCATGTGCCATGAAGAGATGCATCATCAGACGCAAATTTGTTGAAGACTTTTGGTTCTACAGGGCATGTTTGGCCCCAACACTTCTTTTTATAACTGGATTTTTCGCACCCCTGCGTGGGTCAATAATGTAATAGGTCTGCATGAGTCATGTCTAGGTCAGTTACCTTGGGATCGGTTCACTAGGAGAGTTCCTTTCACCGAGGGTTTTTCATCCTTAGGTTATCAATTGGGCTTTTTAGCCTTACTGATTTCCCTTGAGTTTTTCCCTCACACCTGAAATAATTCCTCCAAAGTGGTGAACAACGTTCTAGTGGGTTTATCTTTTGGTAACTATTATAGGGAATCATTGTAAATGACCATGCAAGACATCTTAGAAAGTTTCGTGGAATTCCATAGAGTCTAGTATAAGTTTTTTTTTTTTTTAATTAATTAATTTTTAATTAAATTTCCCTAAGTTTGGAGGTTTAATTATTTAATTAATTAATTATTTTTGAGCAAAAATTGTAAAAACTAGATCCTTGGACTTTTGATAGGGGTATTTGTGCTCAAAAGAAATGGAATAGCACCCCCCACATCCATGGACCAAGTTTCAGCTCAGTCGGACAACTTTAGCCATGGATTTGTCCACCCGGAGTGCCAGTCAGTCTAAAACAACAATTTTAATTGCTAAAGTCCAAACATGGCAAAATTGTAAATTTGTAATAATAAGTTAGAAGGATGTAAAATGATGAAATAAGGTTAGAGAGAGACTCCCTAAGTATAACCTAACCACCCAACCTTGTTTCAACCCTTTAAACACCCTTACCCTCTCACCACACTCAAAAGTTATGCCCCCCTAGGGGGATTGACGTTTTTCCTTGGTGGAAGATGTTGTGACTTAGATGGAGCCCCCTCTCATGTGCTTTACCTCCCTCTAGCCTCCACATCATGGGTGATCCCACTCCTCTTTCCTCATCAATTCACTTCCATTCTTTGCCTTTCCCCCAAGTGGTGCACCCTCCAAGAGGAGTTACAGCCCCCTCCATCTAGAAACTCCACAAATAATTTTTTTTTAAATTATTTGAGACCTCTCACCTTCCATGGCATCAATTCCAAGGGCCTCCCACACCTCTTTGCTTGATCCCAACACCTCCCACATTTTTCTACACCCTAGATCTAGCTTTCAAACCGTAGATGGTGCGCCCTAGCCTTGAGATCTACTCATTTGCTTGGTGGTGGACACTTGGCATAGATCCAAGAGAGGTAGGTTTGCCTCTCCAAGTATAAATAGGTCTCTTTCCTCACTCCCAAGATACCATATCTTGAGCTAGTGTTATGCTACTTGATTTTCCACTCTCTCTCTCTCTCTATTCCATCCATTTTCATTCTTCTTCTCTTAGGGTTTTGGAGCAAGTATTTCTCCAAAATCCCTTTTCTTGATGCAATAATAAAAGAAGCTTTGGAGGATTTTGGGAAGAGCTATAAGTATTTTGGTTCTTACAAACACACATGAGGTAAAGTTGTTTCAATTTGATATGATGGTTGCATGAATGGATCTTAGGTAAAGTATTTTATTTGAGTAGATCTTGCAAAGAGTAGTCTTGTAGATCTTTATATGTGGTTAGCTAGATACGGTGCAAGTATTTCACTTTATTAGTTTAACCCTCCATATTATCCATTGTATGCATGCTATTGTGTGAGGTTTTGCAATTTGAACTTCAAGGGTTTCATTAGGGTGCCTCTTGGAAGAGTCTCCCTTTGAGATTTTCATACACTCCAAGCAATCTTCTTCTATTTCTCTTTCTCCTTATATTTCTTTGCAATCCATATTTCAGCTAGCATAATATAGTTGTATGGTCATCATAATATAAGTTTTTCATAAAAAAATTTCAAGAAAAAATTTTGCCCTAAAAAGCAAAATTTCTCTTCATTGGTATTGTTGTGTGTAACATTTCCAGCAAGCATAGCTTCCTGGTTTTTGCAGGTTCAGATCTGGTTGAGAGGGGTTTTGGCTACCCAAAGGCATCCACACAACACTCAAAGACCCCCCAAGGGATCGGTAGCTATTCTCAACCTTCGTTCTTCAATTTCTTAGTGTTTTCCTTCACTTTTTCTCCCTTTGCTTGCTTGTAGTGGCTCATAGTTGTGGGAGGAGTGGTACGGCCTCCTCCCACGTGTGAGCCTTGGGGTAGTTAGGGTTTAGTTTAGATCTTGCTCCTTTCTTGCCTTTTTGCCTCTTTCTCGCTAGGACATGAGGGTTTGTGAGATAAAGGGTATCTCCCAAACCCTAGGACGTGGGGTTAGGGTTTGCTTGTTTCCTTCTTGGTTGGCTTGTTTGCTTTTTTCCCTTTGCCTCTCTTTTGCTTCTTCCTTGGTTGCTTGCCTCTCTTCTTTCTCAAATTTTTTTAAGCTAAGCAACTTGATTAATTGCCTACCTATTTGGGAGAGGAATACCCCAAAAGGTTGGTTTAGGGTTTATTTTGTGATTTAAGATCTAATTGGTTCATGTTCTAAATATTCTAGGATCTAGATCTAACACTTACTAATTCTCTAACTTAAGCCTATTGGGCCTCATAATCAACTTAACTAGATCTCATGCAAGCTTAGTTCACTACAAGTGTTTATCTTTATGTTTCATGCTTAGATCTATAATCTTTGATGTTTAAATGCTTCAATAAGTAGATGGTGTTCTTCTTCATTGTATAGATCTCTCAATGCCATATGCTTGAAGTAACTTGTTTCTAAGTTGATAAGTAGGCAACATCTAAATCTTTTTCTTTTTCACACTCAATGCTCTTGAATATGATATAAGTGTGATTGCTTCTCTTCTATTGGTTGGCAAGTTGTTCTTGCCCTTGTTATTTTTTTCAAGCTATCTAATTGTGCAATCAAGTGACATATGCATGTGTTAATGGTCTTAATCTCATAACTAAATCAACACATTTTAAAGGCTGAAGTGAGTTTCGGCCAAGTCACTAAATCACTCTTAAAAAGTGTCATAAAACTCTTAAAACACTCCTAAACACTCCTAAAAGTCTACCTAACTTATATAATAACTTAATAGACTCTTTAGGGTATGTTATCCCTGATTTCTAGGGATAACTAGGAGATCATGTCTCGAGGCCCACAGGTCCTAGACATGGAGTACCGAGAGCAGGATTGACCTGAGCATGGCCCTGGAGGACCCATCTTTCTTCTTCTTCATCAGACTTGTCCTGTCAGGAGCAGCAGCATCCATCACCTTCGGCTTGGACTTGTATCGAAGAAGACTCTTGCTCCATGAGGTAATTGGTCCAGGTATCATGGTATGTGTCATGTTTGATCATTATAACTTTCAGATATATGCATCAGATTCCTTTCATTTCTGACGACTGCTTGGATCTTACACTAACCCACTTGACC
>JASDQU010416131.1:0-10173 GCA_032191745.1 Picea mariana
CGATTCGATATGGTCCTTTCAAGATTATCGACAAGATTGGTAACAATGCCTTTCGTTTAGATTTGCCTCCTTACATGCAAATGTATGCAGTTGTTAATGTTGAGAATTTGAAATTGTATGAGCATCCATTGATTGATGATCATGGAGAGCATGTTCATATTCCTTCTATAGATCATTTTTCCCCAGAATATCTTACAGAACTGCATGAAGACACCATCCTTGACAGGAGAATGTGAACTTCAAAACGAGGAAATGTGGAGTATCTTCGAGTTGGTCTTAAAGGTACCAATCCACGCAAATCCAAGTGGATTGAGGTTGGAAGGGTGAGGTAACTATACCCTCATCTTCACCTAGACTGAATATAGTCTTTTGGAGGTCCAAAAGCTTTCCAATGGGGAGGTGTGATCAGGGGATCAAATTTTGCTCAAAAATTCAAAGTGCTCGGAATCACTTCAAATAGAATGAGAGCGTATGCCTCATCGTTACAAACCCAACGCAACTTGTTTGGGTTCAAATGAACATCGGGAGCGAGAGATATTGCGATCTGTTCGAATCGTCAAATAGACAAAAAAAGGGACACTGACTATGCAGTATGTACAGTCCGTACAGGATGACGTGGTAGAGTTTGTATGCTGATGTGGAAGAGGTTATGTGGTAGTTTTTGATTGGATGATAGTTGGGCGAATCATGTTTTGACACATGGCGATTTTTGGTTTTTGGTTGGATGCCATGTGGCCCAATCATGGGCCACCATGTGGCATCATTATATTGGTTCAAAATTATATGGATTCCATGGGATTCGAACCCCAAACCTCCCCCACCAGTCAAAGCCTTTGTAAAGTCCACCCTACCAATGGGCTACGCATTGTTCCTTGTTAACTATATGTGTTTGAATGTATTTGAATTTAAGTAATGTTTGTTATGGCAGGGGGTCGGGCCGGGGCTTATCCCCGACCCGTGGTTCTATTGTGTTAACATGTGACCATAAACATAACATATGCGCGGGAGTTGTATTATAAACGGAGCCCAGTCCTGGGGTTAACACATAACCATAGTTCAAACGTGCAGGGTTTACGTTTAAGCCTCCGGTCACATGACCTATGGCATGTGACCTTGCCACGGAGCGCGCGGGGAAGCTATGATTTAAACTTAGCCCTTTTTATATTTGTGTGGGGTCACATGGACCCATCTGCCCACGAGCATGGCGGTTAGGGGCTGGCACACCCATAACTGTCCTACAGTTCACACCTTTGGCACAATTGTGTTCTGTGCCAGGTTTTTACGCTTTAAATAGCGTGTGTGCTAGGTTGAACGAACAAGGGTGCAATTTGTAGATGCAAAGACAACAAGCTTGAAGGGGAGACTTCAAGGAAGCCTAACTTCTTCGTTTTTTGGCCAAACAAGGTGCCGAAAAAGCCCAACTACGGGTTTTTGGATGCTCTGAAGCCATTGGAGTAGTCTGTTGGTCATTTTGAGCATTGTAAAGCACATTTTTAATCACTTTGAGCAAATAATAATAATGATCCATTGGAAGCTGGACCAGGAGATGTAGCCCAAGAGAGGGGTGAACTCCTTTATCATTTGTTGTGTAATGTGTTTATGTTCATTGATTATGCTACTGTTTATATGCATCTTAAATGAGTAAATCCTATTAATGATGTGTTGCAAAGTTCATCCATTTGCTTTTAACACATAAACTTTACTTGCAAATATTTTCAAGATTTCAAGTCTTCTTCATTTTTAGATCAGCAATAGATATTTCCACATTATTATTGAAATACTCACTCTTACATAGACTTAAGAATATTTCTTATTGATTATATCAACAGATGCTTTATTACAAAAAGAGTAACTAACACTGACATAAAATAGACATAGAATTACTTCTACTTTTCTTCTATCTTGTTGCGTGACTTGAATTTGTTGTGTGCTATGTATGGAAGGTTGATGTACTTCCTTATTGGTCCAAATCCTCCCTGTTTAGATCCGAAAGAATCCCTGATTTCGTCAGCAACTCAGGAAACCGTTGCTACATTGTCTCAGCTATCATCCACTTTTCTTGTGCTAGATTTTTTCCCTACTTACCGACTAGATAGGAAACATGTTGTTGTTGACTTGTGGTTCTAGTCATCCTATCCAAAATTTGATCTGTCAAAAATGGATGTTGAAAATATGGAATGTTTTCCACCGAATGTATGACAGTGACTGTGTCTTCAAGGAGCGGTGGCTCAAAGAGATTCAAATTGTTGACATTTAGCACGTCATGAATGCCCAAATGTGGTGGGAGATCCAACCAATAAGAATTTTCTCGTATGCGATCCAAAATTGTATATGGTCCATACTTTAATGGATGCATCTTATGATGTATCCATTTGAAGCGTTGCTTGTCCATTTGTTGCCAAACTTTGTCCCCTGGCCGGAAATGTAACATTGTTTTATGTTTATCATGGCATTATTTGGCGCACTCTTGAGCAGCTTGCAATGATTATGTCACTTGTTTTTGGCACTGTGATAGGTTATCTATGAAGTGTTGAGTTGTTTTTTGGTCTTTGGGATGTTTCAATGATCCGGAAGGGGTCAAATTGATGGGCATCTCTGTGGGTGCTAGTGGCTGGAACCCCAGGCAGACCTCAAATGGGGAAAATCCTGTGGAAGATTGTGTTGCTATGTTGTAGCTATGGTGCAAGATGTGAATATAAAGATCCCATTGCTTATTCTTGATTAATGAGTTGCGTAGAGCACAAACCAAGGTTCGATTGACCACCTCGGTTTGTCCGTCGATCTGTGGGTGAAAAGTTGTTGAAAACTTGAGTTGGAAACCAAGTAATGACCATAGTGTATGCCAGAATGTACTCAAGAAACGTGAGTCACGATCTTAAATGATGCTTCTTGGTAGACTAAAATGTGGCCACACATGGCGAAAGAAAAGTTCAGTGGTTTGTGTAGCAGACATTGTTTTGTGGCATGGGAGAAAGAGTGCCATCTTTGAAAATATGCATACCACAACCCAAATTGCATCATGTTTTCCAAGAGTGTTCAGGAGGCCACTCAAGAAATCCATAAAAATTGATTCCCATCGGCATGAAGGGATCGACAAAGGTTGATATAGGCCATGTTTCTTGTTAGATGGTTTTCTCTATGAGCAAAGAAGGCATGCTCTGATGAAACTGTCCACTCGTTTGGAAATAGTAGGCCAATAGAAATGGCATTGAAGATGAAGGAGTGTTTTTTCATTCCCAAAGTGGCCTCCACAGGAAGAGGCATGCGCTTCCCTAATGAGAATCTGTAACGACCCCACATCGTTATGAAAACATGAAACGCATAACTAGTGCAATATGTATATATTTTTTTTAAAGGCAGGAAAGTAAGAACGATAACCGTCAATCAACGCAACTCGATGACAAACACAACACTCGCAATTCAGGCAATAGAAAAACATAACGACCTAGCATACTAGCACATCAAGCAGTTGGTAGCAACATGAGACATTTAGTCAAACAAAAAATAGAAACAACTACCTGCCCATCCTATGCTACAAGGGTAGGACCTCTAGAACACATAAGAAACGCTCAAGCCTAGGTTCCCATCGATTTTGACCATTCAAGGTCTCAACGTTGGCAACTGTTATGATGAACAAGGAGGTGTCTACGTCTTGCCTGACACAAGCAAGACAAGCCTACTACGCTAAGGATAATCATCAGACCCAACAAAACAACATCACTCGTCACAAGTAACTAGAACACTCCCAACGAACGAGAGACAATCACGTTAAACATCACAACAAGTACACCCTTAATTACCAAACAAGATCATCCACATCAGGAGGTGCTTGACCCTAAGCCAGGTTATCATACGAACCAAAAAGAGATCATTGAAATCAATCTAGCTAAAAGGGGCACATGGTAACTACCATCAAGATAGGGTTAAATTTGTGACATTCTAAATGTATCTCAAAACCATATTACAATGAACCCCATTCCTCCATACCTTGGCATCCATCAAGGTAGCCATACAAGTATATATCTCCATTATTAGGAAACCTTTTATAATCTGCAAGATTCAATTATGATGATGTATTGCAATACATCGAATGAGTTGTGTGGTTCAATTTGTAAAATTTTAATGTTGCAAGGTTTATCAAAACACTGAATTTATTTATGTATTTAGAAATTTAATTTATATAATACAAGATTTTAGATTTATATAATTATATTTCAATAAAAATATCTAAACATAAAATGTTTAAACCAAGAATACTCGTACTAAATAATAACATGTGGAATTAAAACCCAAAATGTTGGAGATATTAATATAGAGTGAAATATTTAAAAATAATAAAATGTTGAATTAAAACGCAAAAATTGTGTACATATTAATATAAAGTGAAATCTATGGCAGATAGCCTAGTGCACATTAATTTGCAATAAATTTAGGTTCACAGTTAGCCCCCAATAAAATGAAGATAAAATTTAGGTTCATTGTAAACTTCCAATGAAATGAAAAATCGACGGTACTCTTAATCCAGGTTCGTCGTCCTCCTCCTTGGAGGGAGGAGTTATCTGCATGTAGGACATTAAATTTGAAACACAAAAGGTGTTTCAAAATTACTTCTCAAAATTGTAATCATAGTACTCATTTTAATCCATTGACAGTCTTTGAACTAACAATAGAAATAGCTGATTAAGCTATTATAGCAAGGGAACACGGGTGGTTCTTTACCCTTTAAAAGCAAAGGAAAAATCCCCTTGCCACTGTGAAGACACATCTCAAAAACACAGTCCTTATTACCAAATTATACCCAGCCAATGACAAACATGGATATGTTACACCGCCTCATTTGTTAAACATTAATAAAATATTAAAAGGTGCTTAGTACACAATTGAATGGGAAAGACAATTGGTTTAATCCCAACTGCCATCACAACATCTGTTTTTACAACATTAAATCTTTCATAAAGATAACCAAGGACACTAATTAAAATATCCCCTGGCGATATTCATAAACTCAGACTAAATAATTAAATTCTGTGGGAATGGTTAGAATCTCTAAGTGATATTATAATCTCAGTGTAAATTTTTCTTTTAAAATTGTTGGTAGTTATTTAAAGGTTAAACCAAAAAAACTCTGCATAAATGAATCAAACGCAATGTAATAAAAATCTTTTTAAAATCATTGGAGTTATTCAAAGGGTAAATATACTCGGTATAAATAAATCAACTCTTCTTAATAATGACATATCCCTTTTTAAAATCGTTGGAGTTATTCAAAGGGTAAAAATAATCGGTCTAAATCAACTATGTGTAATAAAGAAATATCTTTTTAAAATTGCAGGAGTTTTTCGAAGGGTAAAAATAATCGGTCTAAATAAATCAACTCTGCCTGATAAAAAATCGAGGCTGAATAAAATCTTGTGGATAATTTATGGGACCTCTTGTGAAATAAATTTAGATCAACGTAACATTCAAAGGGTTCGTTAGAAAGTTTCTCACCTCCAATATGAGTTAATAAAATTCATTAAAGGTTGGACAATAGTAGCACCCTGGTGGGGATTTTGAATTTCTAGCTGCGAAGAATCTAGGCAATTCCCGAGTAGGTAACATGTGGGATGAGTTAATTGGGTTATCAAACAATTCAACAGTTAATGCATTCACATAAGGGAAACACAATACACTAGCAACTCCCCTCATAGTAAATAAAGGAAACATAATAAATCACACAGTAATAAAAAGCACAGTGGAAAAAAAATGCAGAAATAGGAAGAACTCAACATTAAGAACATAGTTGTAGGTCACAAAGGAGATGAAACATTGGTGAACTAGAGAGACATCCCCAAAATCATTATGGAGAAGCATGAGTTGCAGAGAAAAATCACAATAATCACAGAGGATAAGGAGGGAATAAACACCCAGGAGAGAATTCCTTGCTGGGCAGAGAGATGATCCAACACTTATTATCCATGCATAGGAAAGCAGGGAATTTGAATTTAATATTTAACACCAGAGTGAAAGACAGTCGATTCGGCTCCTGGCCGACTGCTCGGGCATAGACTAATAGCTTAAGGGATCAAGGAACGAAAGATAAAAGCACGATTTTTCATTGGATTAAAACAATAAAAATAAAATGCAGAGAAGTCATTTGCATTCAAAGTTGGGTTCACCATGGGAAATCAAATCAAGAATACAGTGCACATGAGGCTGGGATAACTATGAATTCTCTGATCATAAAACGTTGGGCTCATCAAGACAAATTCATTGAAAGATAAAAATGAAACTTCTGGATAGTATTACGATGAATAAAACATAAACTTTAACATAATAAAAGTACCTTAACTGAAGGCACGGGAACATAAATAAACTACCCTTCAACCAAATTTCACAAGCATAAATTATCAGGACATAAAATTAACTAAATTTTTAACATAGTGAAACACGTGTTCTTTCGACTTTAGAGAGGTGCATATGTAGGGAATTTAACTACCATTCAATACAAATATACACATTCTATCATAGCCAAAAGGGAATGCTCCAAAGTCATTGTCCCACGCATGCTTCGTCCAGTTCCTGCTTGCCAACCAATGTGACCTCACCAGTACCACCCACCCAATGCTAGGGGAACTCTTCTTCCCCTGAGCCCCCAGAGATGCAAAGGGGCCACACACACAATACCAGAGGATGCAAGCAACCAACTCACCTTGCAAGGTTGAGCTACCACTCGTTACCCGATTTGGGTATCCCATCTCCCACAAGTGAAAACTCAGTCAAGATACAATTTCGATAGTGTAACGTTATGCAAGCCAAATATGTCATAATCCTCCTCTTCCATTTCTTTTATAGAGTTTCTTAGTCATTAGTTTCCCAAACCCTCATCAGATTCCTTTTTCATTTATTTAATTAGGAAAAAGTTCCCCCATACACATGTTTCCTAATCCCCTAGTTGCACTAGAAAATCAATTTTATTAATTAATTAAATATTCCTAATTCTCTCACCCACCTAAAAGTGTTCCTAAAAATGCTCCTCGTTGTCCCAATATTCCCTTACAATTCTTAAATGACTTATGCCTTACATAATTCCTAGTCGAGTTCATAAATAGAAAGTTCCAAAGGCTAGATTCCTTACTAAATTAGGCATTCATCTTTTCGTTTAATTTTCCCCTTTTCTTTAAGTTTCCCTTTCTATTTAACTTTCCTTTTCTCTTAAGTTTCCCCCTTTTTCCTTTTTAACAAAAATCAATTTAGCAAGTGTAGATAAAAACAACCATTTTTCCTTTTAATAAATTTAATCCTCCATTATAAATTTTTTACTTTAATAATTAAGCTTGAATTTCTTACCCCCCTTATTGTTACATGTTTATTTAGTTTTTATTTATCCACATGTTCTACTTAGACCTAGGTTTTAATTTTACTAGGCTGGGCAACAATTTTTAAGGGAACTTTTAGTTATTAAACTTCACTCATACCATCATCTATTTTAAGGCTGACTAGGTCCTAAGGAAGCATAGTTTTCTAGGAACTAGGTTTATTAACTTATCATAGTTAAAATCGTGATGTGCCCTTCAGGACGCACTATGTTATCCAAGGGTGCCACTTTCCTCTTTCTGTTTTCTTTGCGCGACATGCCCTTCAAGACGCACTACGTGCTCTAAGGGTTCCACTCGCCTCTTGACTGAATTTGATACATGTCAAACCCTTGGAGTCAATACTCCGTTAGGTGATCTTGTGGGAGATTAAGGACCTCTAAGGAATAAGGACCCTGCCTTATTGTGCGACCCTTTGAATCATTGTGAGCGACTATCACAGTCTTCCCTAATGACATCGTGGGTCTTCTCAAACTAGGTAATCATTAACCTATAGTTTGAGCCACGATGGGAGTGCTAGTAGGCTGTGGTAGGACTGCTTCCACAGCTCTCCCTCAATGTATTTGGTTATCGTTCTCGACCCTTCTACTCCAAATGTGAGCCTAGTCGACAAGCTATCATCAGCCTGCATCCATCAATGAATTATGCCATCAATAATAATCAATCATCATAACATCTAATCATATGTACATATGTCACATCAACAACATTCAAACCCTAACAGTCCACTCCCTAACTCGATCTGAGGTCCAAGGGGCTTCATCGATTCCTCGGTATCCTCAATGTCTAGAGTCCTGCACACTCAGGAGAAACTAGTCAATAGCACTTGTCTATGTAATACAACAAATTAACATATCATCAAATCCACAATATCTCATAATAATAATAAAAAAAAACAATAGTATAATGAACCGGATCACTTGCATGGAAGTGTCCTAAAAGAATAAGCTTGCTCAGTGTGCACAAGAGAGAGAGATGTTACATACACCCCCTCTTGTTTTAAACTTCATCCTGAAATTTCACAGTATGTATGTTCCAAAATAAAGGGTGTCACAGTATCAGATCTCTAACTATGAAACAAAAATGGGAACTGTTGATGCATATTATATGTGTCCTCCCAGTTTGCCGAGTGTGGACTATAGTTGTCCCACTGGACCTTGGCCTGATCGATGATTCTACACCGTAGTTGTCGAATGTGATGGTCCAGGATACAAGTTGGCTCCACTGTGAGCACACCCTCATCTGATACCTGGAAGAAACTCATGTCAATAACATGTGTAGGATCACTAACATAATGTCTCAAAACAAATACGTGAAAAAAATCATGCATACGCCTCAAAGAATCAGGCAAGTCTAGTCGATAGGCCATAGGCCTTTTCCTTTCCACAATCTCGAAGGATCCCAAGAACCCAGGAGCGATTTTATCACCCTTTCCAAACCTTATCGAACTATTATGTGGTTTTACATGCAAGAAGACTCAATCGCCAACTTCATAACTACGATCAACATGATGCGCATCGACATAACTCTTATGTCGATCCTACACTTCCTTGATCCTTTGTCTTATTGTTTTCATTTGATCTTTCATTTCTTGGATCGCTTTTGGTCCCACCAGGACCCTATCCTCAAGCCGATCCCAACTCAAAGGCGTCTGACACAATCGCCCATATAGAAACTCGAAAGGCACCATCTTAATGGTGCTTTGATAATTGTTGTTATATGCAAATTCTACGAGTGGCAAGAATTATTCCCAATGCTTATGTTTGTCCATCATGTACATACATAACATATCGTCCAAGATTTGGTTTGTTCACTCAGTCTTCCCGTTTGTCTTTGGGTGATATGTGGTACTAAAGTTAAGTTGGGTTCCCAAGGCCTTTTGGAAATTAGTCCAAAATCATCCTGTAAACACCGATCCTCTATCAGATATAATCCTCTTAGGCATGCCATGCAAACTCACAATATCAATGATGAAAACTCTAGCTATGTCAGGTGCCTGATACGTTGTATGCACAAGAATAAAATGAGCACTCTTCGTCAGAGTGTCTACTACCAAGAAAATCGATTCATGTCTCCTTGTCATCAGTGTAAATCCAACAATGAAATCCATTGAAATGACCTCCCATTTCAATTCCAGAATAGCGTGTGGCTGTAGTAATCTTGTTGGATGTCTATGTCCAGCCTTCATCTACCAACATTCTAGATATCTTGCCACGTAGGTGACTATGTCTTCCTTCATTCCTTTCTAGAAGAATAAGGGTTTAAGGTCTTCCCTCATCTTCATGACTCCAGGATGAGCCATGTACACTGCTCTATGAGCCTCGTTTATGATCAAACGTATTAGCTTGTCGTTGGGTGGTACATAAATTTGACCTTTAAATCTCAATATTCCGGTGTTGTCCATAGTGAATCCCTCAAATTTTGGTACCATCATTGTGTTTTGTTCGATAAAATCTTTGACCTCTTTGTACCAGTCATCGTTGCACTATAAAGTTAGAATATTTTCACGTAGATTCGTCTGAAGAGAAATCACCGAAAAGATGTGTGGTCTCTGACTCAATGCATCCACCACTTTGTTCACTATTCCTTTTATGTAAGTAATCTTGAAATCATACTCGGTAAGAAATTTCGACCAACGTCGTTGTTACACATTCAATTCTCTTTGAGTAAAGATGTGTTCTAGTCCACAGTGGTCCATTTTTAGTTCGAAGTTTTTTCCTGTTAGAAAAACAGGACCGCGGAGCAATAAAATAGAACAAATGCAGAAACAAAACACAGAAGACACACAATACAAGAGAGACACAGATTTACGTGGTTC
>JASDQU010416133.1:0-10313 GCA_032191745.1 Picea mariana
AACTAAGAGGATAAATTGTTAATAAAAAAAATCTGAGTTTCTTAAATATAGACCGATGATATAGATTTAAATATTGATATGGCTAGTATCTTAGCAAAGGTTAATGTACCTGTCCATCTTAGTACTGATATTGTATTTTTTTTTTTAAATACCTACAAGAAGGTCACTATTGCGACATCTTGGAGTGTCACTCCCATAGCAACCACGTCAGAGATGATACCTCTTAACGTCGCTCTTCCCATGTTCTAGACGTCTCTCTTGCCACCTTCAAGACGTCGGTCTTGCCACTTTCAAGATGTCTCTATTGCCACATCTAAGACGTCTCTCTTGCCACGTTCCTGACGTCTCTGTTCCCACGTTCTAGATGTCTCTCTTGCCACCTTCAAGACATTGGTCTTGCCACATTTCAGACGTCTCTCTTGCCACGTTTAAGACGTCGGTCTTGCCACGTTTAAGACATCGGTCTTGCCACGTTCCAGATGTCTCTATTGCCACGTTTCAGACATCTCTCTTGCCACGTTCAAGACGTCGGTCTTTCCACGTTTAAGATGTCGGTCTTGCCACGTTCCAAATGTCTCTATTGCCACGTTTCAGACGTCTCTCTTGCCACATTCAAGACGTTGCAATAACAACGAAATCTATGTCATCGGAAAAGAGACGTCATGTGAAACGACGTTTGTTGGGGTCCGTTGTTTGTCATTCTCCCGACAATATAAAGTGGCAATTGCGTCGAATGCACCATCGAAATTTGACCCAAATGTACTAGTGCTACTTAGAATTGTTAGCAGTGGGCCACCTCCAAGTTAGGACTAAACTCCACCCGAGTAAAGGGATTCCAAGGCTAGGCTGAGACAATACAGACAACAGGAAGGATTTTGTCCTAATATCCAAATAAAAATACCAACCTATAGTCTCTCATTCCCCACATGTCTTTCCCACCCTAGGAAGTATGCCCCTTATCTTCTCAACAGTCCTTTGGCAACCCCACTTCCCTTCCAGGGCTTCAGCAACATGCCAGTTAGGAAGTCTCAGAGCATTTGTAGTTGTAGTTGGGCTCCCTCAGAAAATCACTTTCCCAATAATTCTATCACCTGGAGAGAGTTTCTCATGGGCCTAAAAACCTGCCTCTTCAATACAAGAGCTTGACAACCCGCCTCTTTAATCCCAAGGTCATGACAACCCATTTCTTCAGTTCAATGCTTAAGTCAACCATTACAGGTAAAGGTGAAGACAACAACAATGTTCAACTAAGGTAGAGGTGATGGTAGAAACAACCTTCAAGGAATGGAACATATGTTGTTCATTACATAAATGTAATACACTATCTCAGGTAGGTACAAATGCGTTGAGGATCCCAGGAGGGATACGGTTTACTGTTGATAATAGGAAAGGTACATGTAACTCATGAGTGCGCCCAGGCTCCAGGAGTGCATGAATGATGCAGAGGTTGAGTGATGGAGAGAATGGTTGAGTTCCCCCTAAACAAACCAATTTCCCCCACACTTATTTTCATGTGCCCTTGATGACACATGGCTCTCAAGGAGCTCAATTATCTCCACTTGTAATTCATTCTTTTTTCCATGAGACTTAGGATAAAATAATTATCCTCACCATAATATTTAGGAAAAATATTATAATATTCTTTTGGAAATAAGCCCTCTAACTTAGCCCCCTTTCTAGGATATTAGTCCCTCCCTCCTCCTTCCTAGTGGAGTTTAGTCCCCCATACTTTTTTATTGTGGTTGGTCTACACACAATGATGTATTATATTAATGATATGAGTGTTTACATATACAAAAATAGGCTCATTGGCCTTTAGCATCTAGGCTCTCTTGTGTAATCATCACATAATCTTTCTAACTTATAATAACCTAGCTCACCAGCCTATAAAACATATTTAAAATTCAACTGGGGCTCTATGTTGGTGTATTAAATTCCCCTCCACTTATTTATGCACTATCCTCAGTGCATCTTAGATACATATTACCATCAAAATTTTAAAAAATCTTAAAAAAGATGTGGGTATTCTACCTATGTAACATCCTCGTGCTCCCAAGTTACATCCTCAGGACCGTACCAGGTCCATTTTACCTTTACTATCTCTATGGATCGATTCTAGAGCTGCTTTCTTTTCTGATCCAGTATGCACATTGCATGCACCTGAAAAACACCTTCTTGCTCTGCCCTACTCACATTCCAATCAATAACATGATTAGCATCAGGTATATAATTTTTGAGAAATGATACACGTAATACATTATGAATATAAATTGATGCAGGTAATGCAAGAATATATGCTACAGGCCTAATCCTCTCTAGGATTTCAAACGGCCCACAATAACGAGCTTCCAACTTTGAACAATTTCCCAACTTCAGGGAACTTCTATTGGCCTTCACTTTCAAGAACACATGGTCACCCACTTTAAATTCCTATGAGAAGAGATGTGACAGATACTCACATTCGCTAGAAGATGAATACAATGAGGATCTAAAGGAATTTTGAACATAAAAAAATCCAAAACCCTAACCCCAGAAGATGAAAAGCCAACAATTTTTGTGGACCCTGTTTTGGATAGTTTGGTATATCAACTTCTCGGGGGCATAACTTTGGAATTCGATCTCCATTTGGGGCATAGGATAACTTGTTGGAAATTTATTTCTGAGCATATTAGTTTTCCGGTCTCAAACAAAACATTTGGTAATTAATGAGGTGCTCCATCATAAAAGAACTTCATTTAGGCCCTCAAAATGGCCCCAGAAGTTAAAGAACCAAAAAACTACTAAAAATAGTAAATTGCCATAATATTGTTTTGAGCCAGTTGGAATAGGTGTGTTTCCACTGATATCCACCTATATCAATCCTTCATCCCTAGGAATAAATGGTCTCCATTGCATGAGTTCCCAGGGGAGAGGGAAAAGTATATGCTGAATCTGCATCTTGATGAGTTGCTTTCCTTGCTGGAGAAGTTTCATTGTTTAGCTTGTTGAAGGCTGTCACGAATCTATGGCTAGAAGGGTTGGGACTTTTTAACCAGTATGGATACATGAGATGACTGTGTGAAAAATGAATCCTTTCGCTTTTCTTCAATATTTTTGACCTGCTTCTGCAGGAAAAAAGGTGTTTGGATTGAGGCTGCAGTGGTTGTGGTGTTCCTCTGTTCACTTTTTGAACAGACTGTGAAGACGCTGCATTTTTTAGTGTGACATACTACCTTGCGACACTATTTAGGTGGGAAAATAGTTTGAACTTCCTCTAGTATCCTATAGAGATGACCCCCATAGTAACAATGACACTCTGGGGTCGAGAATCATAAATAAAATGACACTTCCACATATATGACTAGCCCTACAGAACATTCCAAATATCTAGTGGGGAAACATCACATAATACCTCATCCTTGAAGGGATGGATGCCATATGAAAATCAACACTTCTGGCTGACACGAAGGTCTCTTCCTTGGCGAAGTCGCTTGATGTTGTATGGCTGCAGGTGTGATTTTGTCGACAATCCCAATTGTTTGACGACCTTTGTAGATATGAGGTTCTTATAGCTTTCACTATCAACAATAAAATGCAGCGGGGTCCCCTTTACCCACATCTATGAATGAAAAATGAACTCCCCCTCTTCAGTATCTCTTGTTTCTTTTGGTTTAATTGTTGTGGTTGCGGTTGCGACACTAGAAGTGGGGTCTGTGTCGATGATCTATCTTTTTCCATTATTTTTTGAATCAGATTCCAAATCATGGTTCGGGTCCTTTTCTTTGATCTCAGCCACCAATGATTGTTTCGAGTGACATTCATCGGTGTTGTGCCAAAGGATTTTATCAAAATCACACTACTTTCTAGTGTCCTTATTTGTCTTTTCTTTACCCTTCTTTTCGTGTGGCTTGGAATGGTTTTCTGAAAGCTGGTTGTTAGGTTCATCTTTACCATACTTTGGTTGTTGGATTTTTAAAGACCCAAACACCCACTTCTTCTGGTGCTTAAATTTCTTCTCAATTTTAACAACATACCGATAAGAAACACCCAATGATGAGATGTCTAGAAAAAACATTTTAGTTTGAATGTATCTGTGTAGAGGCCCATGGTATTTCAAAACCAAATGTCGCTTAGAGTCATTGATTCCCACCTTGGTGCGCAAGGTATGGAAGGTATTGGTGAACTTTGACACTGGTTGGCCCCTCTCTTGTCGCAATGTGGTCCATCTCATGTACTGGTCATCATAGTTTCCAAGAGGGTAATATTGTTCCTTAAATTCATACACAAAAAAATACCAAGTGGGCTCAACTTCATATATTCCAGACTCCTTTGTGGAAATTTTCTCCCAGTAGGTTTGTTTCCCACAAATGTTTGACATGGGGGAGAGCCTTAAGGAGTGAGAAGTTGATCTTTTTGTTATTAAGTGGTAGAGGCTTACCAAACATGGGTGCCCTAATTAGAACCTTTGTTCTATTTGGTGCCCAACTTTGAGGGAAAAGACACTCGAGAGAAATTTCACTTCATATTGAGTCTACATCCCTTTATCCTTGAGAGTATGAACTCCTTGTTCAACCCCAAGCTCTTCTTTATTTGTGATGGAGAACCTCATTGAATCCTTTATATGAGATTTCCTTTGGTGGAGGATTGAAGTGGTGGAGGCTCAGCGGGAGGGACTTAGTTTCTTGGTTCCGATGTGTTCTGTTACAGAATTTTGTCACCTGTATACTTCTGTTGATTATTTTAATAGAAATACTCTTTTCTCGTCCAATTGATATATTGCAAATATTCAAATTATTATTCCATGGGTTTATTTTTCATGTATGTCAATGGATTGTGCTAATATATATGATAACATTATATATTGTCATCATATTCCTACATATCTTGGTTGTTGAGGAAACGTTGCAGGTATAGAGCTTTGAGTTGTGTGCTCAATGGTGGCCTTCATCAAATGTTTAGACGAGGTAGGCTCTTGGCCTTGTCTTGTTAACATTTCATTTATATTTCATACTTGGGATTAGAGTTAATTTCTACATGTGTTGGCACAGGGGCAGATCCAGGGTTCAACGCTACAACAACGCACCAACAAAACCCTAACTACCGACCCTTTAGGTAACACTTGCTAAAAAGATGAAGTCTCACCCGAGGTAGAGGCAGGGGTGGTTACAAAACTCAGGTATCTGCAACCTTAGCTGAGACACATATCTATGATCATACTACTCAATAAAGAACATAGCATTGTTAGTTCCTCAATATACAGTCAATAACCACCTCGCTTATAATATAGAAATTCACATCATTAACACTGATATAATGTATTCAAGCACTTATCATTAATAAATAGGTCAGATCTGGTAGATCAAGCACTGAGTATATCCATGTATATCATATCTATCATTCTACCTATCATTAGCACTAAGCATAAGTAGATCTATATAAACATATCAGAGCACTTAGCATATAACATATGAACACATCAAGACAAAGCACAAAGCACATAACACAATGTTTACGTGGTTCACCCCCACCCTGGGGCTACTTCCACCAACTCTTATTCTTTATTGTCTTCAGTCAATTGGTTACAAGCACAAATCCATCAAAACCATTACTCCGCAAAAGACAAAAGATATGCGTAGCTTGCTAGAACCTTCTTCCTTGCGTTGCAACACTAAGCTCTCCATAATCCGCTACAAGGATCTGCACTTAGATCTGCAAATATCTTACAATCATGCACAAAGCACTTTCAAACTCTACTCGCACTTAGCATGCATTCACATCACATAGATGAACTATTCATCTCAAATTCTTACATTGCCTATCCTTCTATTTATACATACTAAATAGGCCTAAACATGGGTAAAGCCATGGGCCGACATCCCATTCCCGTTATATATTCCCAAAAACCCAAAAAGGGGCCCAAAAGGGGCCAAGATATCATGATCTCCGCTTCGTCTTCCACTCCTCCTTCGACAGGATGTCAAAGTCCCAAAATAGGTCAACATGACCAAGAAACTCCCAAAACTTGGTCAAGGGCCAGCAGGCCCCCAACACTGACATGTGACTTGTCCTGAGTCACTCTGGTCTGATTAGTTCAGCTTCTAATGCCTCAAGCTTGGCCTGAGCTACTTCAACTTGCTGCTTTGCTATGGCCTCTTATTCAGTGAACTCCTGTATTACTGCGTCATTCACTAGCCCTTCTAGGCAATGTTCTACTGTGGTGACAACCTGTTCTAGCTCTGCTCCTTGTTCTCCACCTCTATAAACAAATGGCATGCCTTATCTTGCACAGGTTGAAGCTGTTGAGTGAATTCCATCACTTTTCTTTGAAGCATATGGATATGCTTCTGAGTTGTACATTGTTCGTGAGACCTCTTCATTCTGTCTAAAACTAACAGTGCCTTCAGCTGTGCCTGTAGTGTATCTGCGTGCTGCTTCGATTCCTGGAGCTGCGACTCCAGTGTCTGTAACTCTAGGTTTTCAGTGAGGTTCTCGTATGTATGGGTGCTTCGTTTACTTAACTACTTGCACTCAAAGGAATGAGATTTTAATCTGTCAATTGCGCTTCGGGTAGTTTCTTCCCTTAGGTCTCTTACATCTTGAGGAGTCTCGCGCACAATGCGGAGCTCCAAGTCTGCTATGCACTGTTGAAGCTGTTGGAGTACTTCTTTGATTTGCGCCACCTACTGTGGGAATATCTCTTCAACCTTTACTTCGATGACTGTCATAGAGCGTGTTAGCACTCTGTAATTTGCCCAAGGCTGTGAGGAAATCACAGAGGCAACATCAAAACCACTTCGAGTCTTGGATCTAGCCCTCCAAGACTCAGAGAGGGATATCTCTGTCTGATATAGCTTTGTTTGAAGAGAATCTTAGGCTAGTTATGAAGAACATGGGTTCGGGTTTTTAAATGATGTTTTGGAACAACAAGGAGGGCCATTGGGCAAATGGGGTCTGCATCTAAAAAATGTGATTTACATCAAATCTGGACACAGTTCTTTCACAAGGCAAGGTAGTGGCCATATTGGATCGAATTAAGTTTAGATGGTGACGATTTGAGGAAAAAATAGGTGAGGAAAAATCTTGGCAAATGAGCAGTTAAGAATTCCTGAACTAAGCTTTTGCAGAAAACATGAAGATCATTAAAAGCCGAGAGGCAGAGTATCTGCTGATAAATTCTACCTCTATTACTTTCCTTTTGATAATAAGAAAACGAAAACAAGCATAATGATCACAGGAAAAAAATTATACAGAGGAAGAACACCACCACTATCACCACACAGGAATCCTGTAAAAGAAATATGTTCATTGCTGATCAATCATTAAAAATTACAGAGACATTCCCTGGCTAAACACAGCCCACAGTCTCGCAAGGAGCCTCACAGGTCGAACCATTTTACATTAAAATAATCTAGATAAACAGGATAGACCATCCCAGTTAGTTTCGGAAGTTGGTGTAACCGCCTTGGCCAAAAATAGCCACCACTCCCACAAAATTTGGAGTTTTCTGCCATGAAAAACGGACCGGTTTTCTGCGAAAAAGGGGTCCAATCAGACGTGATTTTATCTTCAATTATGACACATGGGATAAAACTAAAAGAGGTTATTGTAGATGGGCATGTTATGGACAAAAATCTCTTTTGGTTTCTCCGAATTCGTCCCCAGCTGGCCGTGACTGCTCCTGAAAGATTGGGACAGAAACGGAAAACCAAAAATCTGGAAAAATAGGCCTCGAAGATGTCTTCGATGATCTCCACTCGTGGCTCCGTTGCAAAAACTGAAAGAGGTTTTTGTTCCTCATCCCGTGCTGAGAAAAAATATCTCTTGGATTTGTAAAATTCGTCCCCTTTTGCTCAACAATCGGTCTGGAAGATGACATGGTAAAATAGGCAAAAATGGTAAACTTTGGAAAAAAGTGGTTTTTTTTTGCGGGAGGGCGGTATTCCGGACCCCCCCCCCCCTCGTTAAATGTAGACCGCCCGGGGGGGTCCGGAATTTAACCTGGGTTGTTGATTTAGTTGGCTCTCTCGGGACCGTCCAGATGAGCAAGATCTTTATTTTAAATTCCGGACCCCCCCGCTCGTTAAACGTTAAATTAATTTAGTGCGTTGGTTTAATTTACTGTATGGTGGATGGGAGGCACATTGTAAGGATATGCACGGGAGTAATGTGAGGGCGAGAGTGTGAAGGGGTTTGTGGGGAGTGACATAGGGGGATGGGGAATGAGTGGAGAGTGAGGTGGGGTAGGTGGGAGTGACGTGAGGGGGATGGGTAGTGGAGAGTGACGTAGGTGGATGGGGAATGAGTGGAGAGTGAGGTGGGGTAGAGGGTACGTGGGGGTAGGACTTAGGATTAAATTTGTTTTTTTAATTTTTATGTTTTATGTTTCATGTTTTAAGTTTTGTTTTTTATGTTTTTTTTTAATGTTTTTTATATTATATATAATATGTTTATTATAATTATGTTATTTAATTATTATATTTTGTTTTTATTTTTTAATATGTTTTGTATTATTATATTTATTATATTTTTCATATTACCTTTTGTTATTTTTTTTTTGTTAAGTATTTTATTTACTGTTTTTTATATTTTTAATATAGGTTTTGGGTTGTTTTATTAATGTTTTATTTTAACCCATAACTAACTTAGTTGCTAACCTAGTTATTAACTAATTACTAATCTAGATACTAACTTAATTAATAATTAATTAATTATTAAATAGTTATTTATTTATTAGTTTAAGCTAGACTGACTATATTGCTAGCATTGTTTATCCTAAGTCTGTTTGCTTATGGACAGGTGAAGGTGGCGGGATAATGGAGGCGGACAAAAGACAAGGAGTTGAGGGTGCAGTGTGTATGAAGGATGCAGCAGGGTGATGGAGGATCGGGCGGAATGAATGGAGGGAGGAAACATGATCAAATGAGCCAGACTTCTTCATCACGAGGGAAAACGCTAAATCCACAGTCGAAGAATCGATTCGCCTATAATTATAGGACCCAAACATAAGCTCCACCTGGGGATGGCAACTTCTTTTAGGAGGTGTCAAGAACCACATACCTGTGAATCATGCAGACCGATGCTTCATCCATTGGGATGATCCCAAAATCTTATTCTGCAACCTGTACTTGTTTTGATCTTGCATTTGAAATGAAATCAAATGAACACTGCTGAAAAAGGGATGCTCAGAATGCTGAGCTTATTCAGTTTTTTTTCCTACCTACCCTACTGCAATCATTGCTCAGCTAGGTAATGGAAAAATGCCAATGGAGCCAATCCAGTAGTTGATTTAGTGGCTCTGTTCTTTCACTGTCTGTGATGAGACTCAGAAATAAGTCTGTTACTTGTGCTTGAGAGTAACTTCCATCGTGTTTTCCCTTGCATAAGATTTGATCAACCCAAACAATAGGAAAAACATCAGCAACAAAAAAATATCATGTATCAAAGAATTTCTCCATATAGGTAGCTACAGGATCAATATAGGTTTGGCCCATCTTTTGATTTTCAACTTCAAACGACTCTGCATCAAAACTCCATTTTTCACCTATGCCTTCTGTGTCTTTCAACACTTCCTCATATGACTGTGGATGCTCTGATGGTTTCTGAAATGATGCCTCTGCTGCAAAAAACAAAGAATCTGATTGCCTGACCATGTCAATATCATAACAACATTTTGTCTCATGACTGGTGAATGAAGAATGATTTTGACCACACATGCCATCTAACAGATCAGCTATTGGATCCTGAAAAGACTGACAAGAATGCTACATTGACTCAAATGAAATTTCCTGACCCTTCATGTACTTATCCTTCACCACTTGTCCTAGAGTCTCCTTCAACACTTGAAATGATTTAAAGCACAATGGCACAGAGTTCTTTTGGATTAAATCATAACTTGTCTCAGGCTCTATGATTTCATCAAGAATTTGAAAACCAATGTAGGTCAAGGGCTGCGATACTGGGTTTATAACAACCTCCATATCCTTAATGGTATCATCAATTGATTGGTCAGAGGAATTTATGTGTTCACTATTTACAACTGGCCTAGAGTTTCTTTTCAGGAATTTAAGAGATGAGAAACATATGGGCAAAGTGATTTCACTTACTCTGAGATTTTTTGTCTCTTCCCCATCGCTGTCATGACTGTTGTGAAAGGGCTGATTGTCGCATTTGAACGGTAAATGATCTTCTTCCTGCCAATGACATGTTGCTAGTTTATCTGAACAGACAACCTATGTTTCAACTTCATGATCATCATCATACTGATCCCACTTGGGTGGACAATCCAAGTAAGGAATGTTGTCAAACATGCACATCATATCAGCTGGTTGTTCCTC
>JASDQU010416138.1:0-10312 GCA_032191745.1 Picea mariana
TTAATAAAACACACAATGGTAACGTCCTTCAATGTAAGTTTAACGAGCCCAAAGAAGGTAAGCTCGGTGGTTTTTCATATTTAGAGAGTCTAAAAAAGCGTAAAAGGAGACTCTGTTGGGGTACCTTTTTCGAAGATAGTCTAGCCGATTCGAAAAAGGGGTAAACTAGCACTGGCAAGACGTCTGTTCAAAACCATTTTAACGAGTGTGGTACAGACAAGATCACTTGGCCATTTTTTCACTTTTAAGGAGTCTGAAAAAAGCTTAACTATGGACTCTGTCAGGAATGTTGTTCTGGGCCATTTTAACGAGTGTGAAAGAATAAGGTCACTCGACGATCTTTTCAATTTTAGGGAGTTTGAAAAGAGCTTAACTATGGACTCCGTGGGGGTTCCTTTTTCGTAAGTTTAGTCCCTCAGGCTCAAAAAAGGGGTAAAATCATACATGAGGGACTCTTCTAAAGAACGAAAGTTCTATAGAGTATACCTTTGTTCGTATAGTTGACCGTCTGGACCGAAAAAGGGGTAAACTACCGCCGGACATGCATGACTTCAAATTTCAGTTTAATGAGCATGAAATGCCACAAGATCGCTCGAAAATCTTTTCATGTTTAGAGGGTCTGAAAAGGGCTTAAAAGAAGACCCATTGTGTTTTTTGGGAGTCCCGAGGGTGAGGTCAAGAGTGAAGAAGAATCATGCAAATGAGGCTCAAACTCATTAATTAGGGAAAATACAAAGGATTCCCTAGCCGACAGTGATGAGAGACGGCATGGACACCTTAATGCAACCAGGATCTACCTAGGGCATCCATGTTTAGGTAAGTTCTACCACCAATTCGCGACACTTCTAAAATAATAATGATGGTTCCATGTCACAACTCAATGGGATCGATCCTATGGCAGAGGGATAAAGACAACGAGATATAAAAGTTGTGGTAGAAACCTAACCTATGTGCTCAAGTTGGTCATCTGAGATTTTTCCATGAATCGTAAAAAATGTCCCAAAACTCCTAAAAAGGTCCCCATACCTTATCAAAACCCACCCTTGCAACTCCCGAAACACTCTAAATGGTTTTTGGTTGAAAGAAACTGATAAGGGAGGCCAAAAAAGTGACAAAAAGAGGCCAAAAAGTCTATAAATAGAAGCTGGCAGCTCATTATCACCATTGCTGATTTGGAAATTGACTCTGGAGCCAAAAGACCCCCTTTGATAAAAGCAGTGATTCCGGGAGCTATAGTGGACGAAACGAACTTCCGTCTGAACCAGGTAAGTACAAACTCCCTTCTCTAGTTATTTAATTCTTTACTTTTGTTTGGCATTTCATTTTTTGGGTGGGCGTCAACCTTTAGAAGGTCGGCCCTAGGTCCACGCGGGCTGTCTCTGGACAGGCCGCATGTACACTCGGGCAGGGTAAAACCTGACCGCGTGTACATGTGACTGTCACCTAGACAACACGTGTGGACCCCCCCCTTTATAGAGAAAAATCAAACAACAATTACTCACCCTCCCGAACCTTGTTGTTTTGGCAGGATGTATGTCCACTGGAGGGAGAGGGAGCATGAAGAAGTTGGTGAGTTGGTTGCAGGAGACTCGAATGCTGTGGCCGCGTTAATGCAATGCGGTTTACTAAAGTTTTTCCTATGTCCTTTTATGCTGGAACAACCGAGGCTACTGAATGCCTTGGTTGACTATTAACATCCTGATGTGGAGGATTTCATGCTAGAGGGGCAATCACTGGTGCCCACCACTGAGGATATCTATTTTTTGACTGGCCTCTCAAGGAGAGGGGAACCAGTCAACTTCAGGACATTTTCGTCGGGGCCGCATAATATAGCGGAACTGATAGCCCTATACTATGAGGTTGGGACAGACCGTTCGAGCTCCCAGGTTCCTATAAGCAAGATCACTGACCTATCGCTGCAAGCGATAATATTGCTTATTGGGCAGATTACCGGTTCAACGACCTTGCATCAGGCATCCCGCGCACAGATGAACTGTGCTATCTAGTGCTTGAATGCACAAATTTTTGACTGGAGTACTACAATGTTGGAGTGCATGAAGATGCAATTGACAGATTGCCGTCAGCGGACACAGAGGAACTTCGGGTTTGGGACTATTTTGTGTTCTTTCTTTTTTGAGAGAGTTTCGAGTTTTAGTCCTAGGGTAGTGGTACGAGGACATCAGGCCTCGTTTCCTGCATTGTGTAGATGGGCCATACTGTTGCCATGACAGGGTGGTGGAAGGACAAATCAGTCCTTCGACGATGACTTTTTTGCCTGGATGTCGCGGCAAATCCCCGTGATCGAGGATTACCCATATGCAGGGATAGACTTTTCGAGGGATCCTGAGATACTCGTGCCTGCTGGTGAGGAGCGAGGAGAAGTGGGTAAGTCTTCATCTTTGTAACTTTCTTTATTTTTTATGGGTTATATGTACTTTTTATGTCAATTTGTTATATATCATTTTTTTTGTATGCTAGAGTATTTGACGGATATACATTTGTTGCATGCAGATGTGGGACTAGTACAACCTGCTGATTATGCAAGGAACATGCGTCGTCCTCGGCCAGGGGCCGCAGCCACCGCTGCCGGGGGACTAGCAGTAGCGAGAGATCTTCCAGCCGTGGAGGCTGAGAGGGTACTTAGACGAGTTGAACATAACTTTACTGCACTCACTCGTACAGTCCTAATGGCAGAGATTGAGGACTTGCCGCCATCCATGCATCCTCATGTAGTGGGGGCACCTCGGACATGGGTCTGATTGTTTAGGCCTTTAGCCCATGCTGTGGACCAGTATAACAAGGCCCACAGGCCCTGACTTCTCTTTAGACACTTTACGTGCTATGAGCACTACTTGTACATATTTTTTGAGAGCATAAGCCCCGTGACTTTTATATTTTTGAGGCGCTTGCGTCCATCTGTATACTCTGGTTACTTTTATGATTATATATGGATTTTTATGTTTTTTTGTGTATTATGGATCATATGTGTAAAAATGTATTTACATGTTTATGTGAATTTCCTTTTATGTGTGTGCAAGATGCCAATCTAAAATGTGATTATCTAGAGTATCTGTAACTTGGTTTAATCTCCTGGGAACATGAAAATATGTAATATAATGAAAGTTTCGTTCTAAGAGACGTACCCTAAGGAATCGTCGGTATAAGGTCGGGTCATGTACTCGATAGACTCTATTTAACTGAGACACAACTAGCTGAGCGTCGAGATAGACCCGAAGATGAGAGATACCAAATGACAAAGCGTCACTAAGTAACTCAATAACTGCATTATACTCGGCGACATTATTTGTGGTGTCACCTAAGCATACCCCTCCAGAAGATAACAACTGGCTTTGAGGTGTAAATATTACCCAAGCTGCGGAGGCAATCCTTCATGTGTGCCGGCTAGCACCATCTGCGTACCCAATGAACACCTTGGATTCACTTGACATCTTCCATAGTGACAAAATAAAGTATCAACGACATGTCCATAACACTAAAAGAAACTAGAAAGTAATAGTACAAAAGACTATACATATGTTACAAAAAGTTACCCACAGTGACCTGCTTATGAGTGATAGTTCTTGAGGTAGATCCCATTTCGAGGCTCCATGAAAGCATTCCCTTCAATGTCAACCAGATGATAAGCGCCCTTTTTTAACACCTCTTTTATGATGAAAGGTCCGAACCACATGGGTTTGAATTTTCTTGCCCCCAGGGGGTTCTTATCTTGGTCATAGACTAGGACAAGGTCACCTTCAGAAAAAATTCGAGGACGAACGGACCTATCATACTGACACTTAACCTTATGTTTGTGAGCCTTGTTGGCTAGGGCCGCATCACGACGCTACTCAAGGTAAAATAACCGTTCTTCAAGTGGAGAAGTGTTTGGTAATAATTGTACTACCAATTTTAGAGACGGGATCTGGCATTCGATGGGCAAGACTGCCTCCAACCTGTAAACGAGTTGAAAAGGTGAGAAACCATTTGCAGTCTTAACAGATGTTCGGTAAGCCCATAATGCCGAGTATAACATCAAATTCCAATTTGACTTGGCTGAGTTGATAGTTCACTGTAGGATGGTCTTAAGATTTTTTCTTACAACTTCCATCTGCCCATTAGCTTGGGGGTAGTAGGGTGATGAATGTTCTTGCTGTAACCCAAGATTTGATGTTAACTCGGTCATTATTTGGTTTTGAAAGTGACTGCCATGGTCAGTGACAATCTCTCTTGGGACGCCAAACCTTTCTATTATCTGGTTGAAGAGAAAAAGAGCTGCAGTCTCTCCATCATCCTTAAATGTTGACATAGCTTCAACCCACTTTGTGAAGTAGTCGACAGCTACGATGATATAGCAGTGCCCCCATGCTGAAGTAGGGTTGTATGTAGTGTAATAAACCCCCCACTTGGTGAAGGGACCAACTGTGATGACATGAAACATAGGAGCGGGGTGTGCCCTCATCTTCCGTGAGAAGATTTGGCACGGGTGGCACTTCTTGACTGATTCGATACAATCTTTGATTAGTGTCTGCCAGAAGTAACCTACTCGTAGAATATTTTGGGATGTTGCCAACCTAGACAAATGACCACCACATGCTCTGGTGTGGCAATCGTTAAGCACGATAACTGCCTCCTCATGAGTGAGACATCGACGCAAGATGCAATCTACACCTCTCCGATACAAAGTATCATTGAGTATGAGATAATTTTTAGCCTGATGGCGTATGCGTCGACACTCGTCACGAGAAGTAGAGGTGGGGCACTTCAAAGTCTAGAGATAGATAAGTATATCTCCATACCAGGGATCCGAAGATGTGATTAAAAACATATCTCCCTGGATAGGCGATTCTTCAGGCACAACGTCACCTGATTCAACTGGAAGTTCCGAAATAAGTTCTGCGAAGATCAATGACTTTTTGGACTTTGCTGAAACGAAGTCTAAGTCAAACTCTTAGAGGATGACTATCCATGTACTATTTTTTCACCTATTACCCGTCATGTCAACATGTACTGGAATGGATTCATGACGGAAATGACGGTGGTCTTGTGAAACAAAACGTAATGACGGAACCGTTGAACAATATGAACTGCTACCAACGCAAGTTTTTCGATATGAGAATAATTGAGTTCCGGCCCTACGAGGCCTCGGCTCAGGTAATAGATCATGTATTTTGAGAACAAGTCATCTTCCTGAACTAAAACCATGCCAATATAATAAGAATTTTTTTTTATAGTTAGGTGGCCGTAGCAGAGGGGCAGTGGTGAGGGCATGTTTCAATGCGTCGAAAGAACGTTGAGCAGCCTCATCCCAGTAAAAGGGAATGTCTTTCTTCAATAAGCGCATAGAGCCCTTGGTGATCTCGGAATAGTTGGCGATGAAGCGTCATAAATTTTTTGCCTTGCCTTGTAGACTCTGAAGTTGAAGGATTGTGCGTGGGGGGGCAACTGAATTATTGCCTCCACCTTGAGAGGATCGACCATGATCCCTGTTGTTGATACGATGAAACCTAACAAACGTTCTGACGTTACGCAGAAGCAACACTTGTTTGGATTCAATTGAATCCGAAAGTAGTGACAACGTTCGAAGATAAGCCTAAGGTGCTTGGGATGATCCGTTCTCTTGCGATATCGCAATGATAAATCATCTAAATAGGCCTCAATTATATGCTTAAGGTCATGGAAAGAAAAAGACATGGCCTCCTGAAAGGTTGCTCCAACATTTTTAAGATCAAAAGGCATCTTACGATATGCGAATGTACCCCAAGGACAAATAAATTCCATTTTATGTTGGTCCTCGGGTTTGATTTGGATTTGATTATATCCCTAAAAACCATCCATGAAAGAAAAGGCCTCGCAACCGACACATTCATCAATGATTTGGTCGATGAATGGTGTTGGAAAATTATCTTTGGGACATGCCTTGTTCAAATCATGGAAGTCGGTACATACATGAATCATGCCTTGTTTTTTATTGATCGGCACAGGATTTGACACCCATTGGGTCAAATGGATAGGATAGATAAAACCTGCCTTTAGAAATTTCTCGACCTCAACCTTAATGGCTGCTTCTTTCTTCAGATTAACTGGATGAAGCTTCTGCCGAATCGGCTTGGCATCAGGATAAGTCGTGATTTTATGTTCGACTATTTTTGGATCGATGCCTGGCATTTCCTCGTAAGACTAGGCAAAAACATCGCGGAAATATTTGAAAAGATCTGTGTAGATTTGAATCTATTCGGGGGAGCAATCTGCTCCGACGAAGCCATTCTCCACAACGCCAGGGTTTTGGGAGATATTGATCGGTAAGGTTTCAGAAATAGTTTCCATATTTCCCTCCGCATAAACCTCATGTGTAGCTAAGGGGTTAATAGGACAAGACCGATCCCCCGTCATAGTCACGGTGAATTATCCTACTTTGATTTGGCTTAACTCTAGGAGGAAGTATGATCTGTGATGAAGATCTTCCCGGGGTTTGTTCAGACTAGTCATTGCTTCAATTACTGCTTCGTCAGAGGGCAAGACTAAGTCTAATGAATAGGTGCCAGGGAGAGAACCTTGAGCCCAAATAGGCTCTAGTAGAGGATCTAACTCTTGTGAAGGAGTCAAATCAGAGTTAGCTGAAGCTTGCTGGACTAAAGAGTACACTACTTCAGCGACGGACAAGGGCAAGGACATACCCGAGTGCCCTGTCTCATCCATCATGGCTGATGGGGAAGGAAGTATCCACGGGTCATCAAAGTAAGTCATGTGGAATGATGAAACCTGAAAAATCTCAACCTTATGATGATTGGATATAAATTTGATATTGCCTTGAGGGGGCGGGTAATCGAAGGTACCCATCAAGGATGGGCACAAACCAACCCCTACGTTAACAACACCTGGTTGAGGATTATCATTCATCAGGACCGTGGATGCCCCCAGTGAAGGGTCAGGTCTGGAGAAAGACAATTGATCTATGGTCACAATCTGACCCTCGTGTGGAAACAACAAGACCCAAAAAACTGTAGCGACCACAACTTGCATGGCATAAGTCCAACTCCTTCCTAACAAAAGATTATAGTCGAGGGGAGCATCGACTACTTCTACCTCAACGCACACGGTCTTCCCTCCTAACTGCATGGGGAAAGAGGGAATGATACCATGTGGTCATAAAGAATGACCGTTGAAAGAAGTGAGAAGAGTAGGTGACGGAGACAACACGGGCTGGTCGATGGCATTCCAACATGCTAACAACATAACACATGTCGAGGCGCCCTCATCCACCACTGTGAGAAAAATATTCCTTGTAAAAGTTTTCATGGGATGAGCCACTACTATCTGAAATGATACATGGTAAGGCATACAAGGTTTTAAGTCGGTTGTATCTAGCATGATTGTACCTAGATTACATGTCTCGGTAGATCCTAAAGCTGTTAACAAAACTTTCCTCTGGGAAGGGCAACTTTGGAGGACCTCTAAAGCAGACATCGCATAAGGGGTTTATGATAAATATTCCACCACATAGTAGTTTTGGGCGGCCCTTGTGTTAGGATTGTGAGAAGCTCTCTTGAACGTGCCTTTGGGGATACGTGTCATTGTTTCTCCCAACGTCTTCTCAATCTGGAGAGGAAGAGATGGGAGGTCGGCTTCTTTGCCCTTCTCAGAAGTGATTGGTTGACTATAGTCACGAGCTCTAGTTGATAGAAAAGCATCACCTTTCACCATATACACATTCGCGGATGTGGGGTTGTTCGAAGATGGAGGGGGTTCTTGACTACCCCCTTCCATGCTTGAGGCTTGAGTTAGATTTTGTCCATGTTGAAATGGATTAGCTAACAGGGCGGGCTGTTGCTGTGTCACAAACTTTTGGGCCTCCGCAAGCTGAGGACATAGGTGGGTTGGGTGGTCTTCCATGCATAGGTTGCATGGATACCTCGTCTTCCATTTTTTAGTATTTCCCTCACCAACATTATTGGTGGGTTTCTTATCCCCCTTACCCTTCTTTCGTTGTTTTTTCTTTCCTTTAGGCTGCTGGGTGGCCTTTGGGTTAGTCGATTGCACTGTGTGTACATCCGACGTTTTGGTAGGGGGAGCAGCCAAAGCAGTAGTTTGGCTGGCCGCTGTGTGTTGTATAGACAACTGTTGCAACTGATTCATTAGTTGTTCAACGGGCTTTGTTTGTGCGGATCCAACAATACGATCAGCATGTGGTCCAACTCTCTGTCTAGTTTTATCAAGTATCGGGCGTGGCGCATCTGGTAAGATGTTGTATAATAAACCAAACTGAGAATAGATGAGCTCAAATTGTTGATCTCTCATGATGGCATCTTCTTTGGAGAATACTCCCAACATTGCGACGTATTTGGATAACTGCAGGACCAAAGACTTAAGGAACCACTCCAGCAGGAATGCTGGTGGGACTGGCACTTTAATTAAACTCTTCCTGTGTCTCCACTCTCAGATATGATTAGAGATATGGTCTACTATTGTCTGTTTGAAATTAGCAAGCAACTCTGTGCCAGCGTCGTATCTTATAGGTAACTGGAAATAGTTTAGGAAAGCCATCGCCATTTCGACGAAGGAAGAGTATCTTGAGCGATCGAGCTCATTGTACCATTTCACGACATTCCCAATGAGAGTACGTTGAAACAATCACAATTGTATGAAATTGTCTTTCAACAAGTTATAAGAGAACCAAAGATGGAAGGTAGTCACATGATATCCTGGATCTTCGTTAGGCTTGGCTTCGAACTTTGGGATGTCTGAAGGCAACTTTGTCGACATAGGAGGCCAACGTGGATTGTGACAGATAGGGTCATTCAACAACCTTGTCAAATATGGAAAGTGCAAAGTCATCAAGAAAGGAGTTTGGGTTGTTGGTGATAACCTGGGAAAACGAGGCTTGGAGTTTGACTGGCACCAGGTTTCCAGGAAAAGTTTGGCTGCTGGCCCGGATTTTGGTAGAAACCATGGCCTTGGCCAGCGTATGGATTTTGCGTATGTGGAGACGTCATCGGTTGATTTCCAAAATATGACATAGATGGTTGGGCGTGCATTACATTGGAATGAATTTGGGAAGGGTTGCCCCATGTTGGTCCCATGGGGATAGGCATGGTAGTTTGTCCGGGGTTCCATTGATTGTGGAAAGAATTACCCCAGATTGGCATTCCGAACGAGGGAACGGATCCCTGCCAAAAATTCCAAAGCCTTGATGCGAAAGAAGTTCCTAGGTTTTCCCCCTGTGCAGGAATAGTACCCTACATAGGAATAGGTTGTCCAAAATTGGGATTTCCCCCAGTCGGGAAAGTAGCTGACGAGAAGGCATTACTACCAAATTCTCCAATCAAAGAAAACGGTGTTGAACCTACTGGCATACTATGTGAAGGTGGTCCTTGACTCCCTGATCCAAATAAAATATGGGGTGTAGGTTGCCTGACAGATTGATGATGCGAGCCACCGAGCGAAGGGGACGAAGGAGGTATGTGGCCTCCTCCGTAAGGGAAAGCGTTAAAAGGAGCAGGAGTGCCCCCCAGGTGACCTTGCAGAGGAGCGTTAGAGATCCCTGCCCCTAGTCCTGAAGTCTATAAAGTGGAGTAGGAAAGTACAGGACTTGTACCTAAACTAGGCATCCCGTATGAGAATGGAGGACCTGTCACACTTGGTGTGAAAGGGGTTGTGGCCGCCGCCAAAGATGGGATCAAACCACTGTGCGACTGATTCGGATTATTGTCGGCACGAAATGAGAGCGGAGATATAACAAAAAAATATCCAGAGATATTGCAAGAGAGAACAATATAATAGATATGTAGCGGAAATATAACAAGAGTCACAGATATACAGTAATACACGATTTCTATTAATGAAAGAAATGTACAGAGACTGTAAAAATACAGAGTGAAAGACTCGCTAGAATGGTGGCAACTTATCTCTGAGAAGAGATGTGACAGCTACTCGCATTCGCAAGAAGATGATTACAATGAGGCTTTGAGGGCCTTTTTACAATAACTAGGAATTCCAAGAGTCCTAGACATCCAAAAACCTAACCCTAGGAGATGAAGCACCAAAAGTTACGTGGGCCCCGTTTGGGTAAGTTAGTACATCATTTTCCCGGGGTCGTAACTTTTGCATACGATCTCCGTTTTAGGCATATGATAGCTCATTGGAAAGGTATAGACAAGGAGATTCATTTTGGGGGCTCAATCATGCCTTCAGATATCATTGAAAACCTCAATCTTGAAAAACCTTCATTTGGACCCTCAAAATGGCCCCAGAAGTTAAAACCTGCTAAAAATAGTAAATTGCCAAAATTGCCAGAAAACTGTTTTGAGCCATTTGG
>JASDQU010416147.1:0-10242 GCA_032191745.1 Picea mariana
CATGTATAGTCTAGAGTTTTGAATATATTAATGCTTTTGTTGTGATTGGTTTGTGTTGTTGTGATTGGACGATGCAAGAGCATCGTAGCAGAGCGAGGATCAACAGAGATAGGGAGAGCTTTCACAAGTAAGTATATCATCCTTCTTCTCTTGTCCATTCAACACTTTAGAACTAGGGAAAGAGTAGTATTCTGTCACGGTTTGTTCCAGATCCGGGTGGATCTGTGGAGATTGGTCTGTGTCTGCACTCACGAATTTATCCTTGAACAATGGTTATATTTTGGGAGTTACAGTTCACGAAAAATAGGGTTTGTGTTAGTCTTGAAATTAATCTAAAATAGGTGTTTCAAGTAAAAACGTCATAAATTATTCATAACAGATCCAAATTCAGTATGACCAAATGTATTGGTTATATTACAATATGTAGTATGTTGTGTACCATTTTCATATCCATACATAAAATATTCTGTGAAGGGCATGCTCTACAAGTTCACTCTCTAGAATAAGCCAGAATTCGGAAAGGTATTCCATTTTCTCTATAACTCCTTTTCTGGGAGGTTTCAAGTAGTGAAACCTAGAAGAATTGTAGACAAGACACTATAATATCCCTCGATTGAACCCAAATGTAAATATAATCCAAGTATATTTAAGCTAGTAAGATGTTTAGACATCATTTTTGTAATACACCTTTCATGGCATGGTGTGTGCATATACTGCGCAGTAAAGGGATGTAATGTGCACATTTCTAAATACCATGCGCAGTAACTAAGGTGTGTGAAACCTTAAAGACAGAGGATACAATACGTAGTAAATAAAGAGCGCATAACCTTGAGGTCAGCAGATACCACGCGTAGTAACTAAAGTGCACGCAATATTAAGGTCAACTAACCTTTGTGTATATAATATGCATTATAGGCTGGTGAGCCAGTATTATAAGCCGGAATGCTTATGTCTTGGAATTAGGCTAGCACGCCTAGATGTTAAAGGCTAGAGAACCTATTTTGTATATATCTCATGATTAATATAAAAATACATTGTTGCGCGCAGATCGACCACTATAAAAGAGAAGGGGGACTAGATTCCACCAAATAGGAAAAGCGAGGGCCTAAAGTTAAGAATAGGGATAAGCTACAGAGCTTAAAGCCGAAAAGAAATATTATATTAATATTTCTTAAAAACATAAAGTACGGATAATTAATTTATCCTAAGTCCTAAGGTAGGGGACAAGTGTATCAGAGTAGCTTCCAACATGACAAGTGTCAAGTTGGAGACATGCATACTTATTGCCAAGACTTAGTTCCTTTGGGGATAATCGACCATTGTGAAAGGGGATTGACCATTGTGAAAGGGGGGATCGACCATTGTGGGGAGGGGAATATTACCATTTTTCCTTCGACCAGAGAACCAGTATCCATGATACATTATGTCAGTCCTTGAGCTACCTTGTATCTTCCTACCACCATACCTAGACCATATTGATATCCATTCCTATTGGTGTACCTGTCAGCTTGGGAGCGGGATTGAAGAGGCGGGTTGTCAGGCCCATGAACAATTCTCTGAGTGAGGGGATTGCTGAGGATCGATTTCCTAAAGGTGATAAACTATGGCTACAACACTCTGAGACTTCTAGTCCGGCATGTTGTTGAAGCCCTGGAAGGGAAGTGGGGGCAGCCGAGGGACTGTTGAGAAGAGAAGGGGCACACTTCCTTGGGTGAGATAGGCATGTGGGGAAGGAGAGGATATAGGCTGTGGTTGAGTGAACACCTGAGAGGGAGTCTTTTCGGTTGACCATGAACCTTTAGCTGAGTTAGGAATCCCTTTCCCAGGTGGATTCTAGTCCCATCTCGAGGATGGCTCACAGTTGAGAGTGACGAACAGTGTAGTCTAAGGCTGGGAGGTTTGTGGACGGTCTGGACACAGTTGGTGACATTCTTACCAAGATAAGTACTGGTTATGTCTTGAATTCCATGCTGCATTGTCATTTATGTGTTATTTTATGGGTTTAATTGCTTGTGTGAGCATAATTGTTCGTATGTTTAAGGATATACCCTGTATACATTGCATGTCTGTGTTCACTATTAAATCAGTCTGAAAAACATATATTTACAGAACACAATTTTTTGATAATCTTTTATATGGGAAGCTTCCACTAGAGCATTGTATGTATATGTTTAATTGCATGAAGTTCAATATGTATGTATGCCTGTGTGTGTATATACGTATTTAGAGAAAAAAAAAAATTATGTGACATACCTCAGTTGAATACTGGGTGTTACATTATGTTGTCAGAACTAAGCTAAGTGTCTAAGTAAGTGACATACCCTAGACAGTGGGTGGGCAGGGTGTGTTACAGTATGGTATCAGAGTGTCAGTTTTTGAAACTGATCCTGAATGGGACAAACCAGTCGAATGGAGTCAAGATTACAGTATGGTATCAATTACAGTATGGTATACAGTATATTGCATTTATGGAAAATTGAGCCACCACGTGGAAGAATAATATGTAGAGATGTGTGCGTGAAATATAGAATTGCACGGAGTGCATACACATAGTAAAGGTGCAAATGGTGTGTGTAGTATTGTGAGTCACAGTGAAGTTTGGTTGGTGCGCACACAGTAGGAGTATGTGTTGTATTGCTACAGTGCAGGCAAGGGTGCGCACAGGTAGCTGTGTGCAGTAGCGACAGAGTATTCGGTGGGGCATACAGATTATTGTACACGGTAAGGCATATTGAGCTTTAGCACGGTGCAATGCATAGAGAGAAATGCATGTGGAATATCCAAGTGCGATACAACAACAATGCGCAGCGGATATTGGCGCGCAACACAGAAGTAGTGGATGCAAGTTATTGGCACAACGAAGAGGAAATGTATAACAGATAAAGGTGCGTGGAAACATGATTTACCTTATAAAGTCATTTGCACAATAAATAAAGGTACACAGGTTGAATTTTTATGTGCGAAAAAGCATCTTAAAAGATAATTAAGATGACGAGCCTGAGTTTAATTAGAAAAATTTACATAGTATTCAAAGAAAGAGGAATACACAACTGCATTGAAGTATTATTTAAAATGATTCAAGAGAATGAGATGAATTCTGGGTTTTATTCAAATAGGTTAAAGTGGAATATAAGTTACAAGAAGACACATAATATTAAAGGAAACAAGATTCATAACAACATCAGTGGAATCTTGTCTTAAGCAATACAAAATCCACTTCTGCGCTTATATATTCATTCAAAATCCAAAATTATAGAAGGGGATGATTCAAAATAGCAGTGGCCCTATTCAAAGAGACCCTACAAGAATAGGTCTATCATCTCCGAAGCTTCCTTACCTCTGCTATCATCTATCCAAAAATCGTTGAAATATACTCAATTGTATTGAGGGCTCATTTCAGCTTAGCTAGCTCCTCCTTTAAAGAATCTAACCAGACCGGTTGATTCTCTCCAACACTCTCAGCCGCTTCAACGACAGGTTCTTTCTTCTGTCGCTTGCTTCGTTTCTTCTTAGCAGCTGGTCTATTGATAACCAAATCCCTCATGATTGGATTCAACTTGATTTCCAATCTCGAATCAGTAATAGGTACTGTGTGAAATTGAGTCGCCAGTATCTGCGCGACTACCTTTTCCTTTGTACTCACAGGAAAATTTAGCATGTTGCCCGAATAACCAGTCTCATTGGATTTAACTGAGTCCATATACCTCAGTTTTGTGGACACCAAAATACATTTGTAGAGATGAGAAGTTTGAGCCAGTTTGGAGACTGCTCACTGATGGATAAGATGATGCTTCCATACCTGAGAGTTGGTAATTATAGAACCTTAATCATGAATCCCCGACAGACTTGCGCACAAGTGCAATGGGTTGCCATGCTTGGTTAATCCAATTCAAATGATTAAGCTTTTTGAGTTTGTTACATGGTGGAGTTCACCTAACTCAAACGGCTGTGATGTATGAGCGAATGAGATAGAGTGATCTGACTAACTGTCACCTATCCCATGAATGGTGGATTTGACATATTGAAGCACGTGACATTGGAATTTATTCAAAAGTGGTTTCGGCAAGCCACCTTGTGCCCGATGTATCTCTGTGCGATGATATAGTTCTGATGATGATAAATCAGAAAAGATAATTCTGATATAATTATTGAGCTGAAATAGTTCGTATTTCTCGTGGATTGTTGATTTAGTTAAACTAATAATTTTTAATGGCTACACATTTTGCAGAACTAACAACAACTATATCAGATCAGATCAAGTACTGAGTCCATAGGAATGGAAGAGACAAAAGGAAACTATAGTAAAAAAAATGAGAGTAGAGGGATGAATGTCCATTTGGACATTGAAGGAACAAATTCTAATGGACATGGAGAGGAAAGGGATGAAAACCTGAATATGGTAGAGACTATTAAAAATTTGCAAAAGGATGTCCAAATCCATAAATCTGATAATGAAAGGCTTATGAGAGCCAAAGAGAAGCAGGATGACTTCAACATGAAGTTATTGCAAATTCTGAACATAATAGAATAGAAATTGGAAAAAGAAAGTGACTCAAGCAAATCTGGAAGTCACAAACCTTCGAATGAGAAAAAGAGATCAGGAAATGTTAGCAGACACCACCATCACTCTCGAAAGCATTCCAAGAAAAGAGTAGGTAGAAACACAATTCCATCACCTAGCAGACAACATAAGAGGTCTGTGGTGGATGAGCTACGAGGAGAAATGAACAAAATCAAACCTCCTACATTTGATGGTGAGCACAAGAAGGATGAAGATGCAAAAACATGGTTGTTGGGCATGAGGAAGTATTTTCAATTACACAATTATTCTTCCCATGTAGATGGTAGAATTACCATCTATCAACTCAAAGAAATGCATCCATGTGGTGGGATCATCTTATGTAGGTACAACACATTAAAGAGAAGAGCGTTACTTGGAGGGAATTTAAGAGATATTTTGAGAAGAAATACTTGACTAAGAGGTATTATGACAAGAAAATGAAATATTTCTTTGAACTCAAACTTGGAAGTATGACCATAGATGAATATGAAAGAAGATTCCTAGAACCGTTGAAGTACGTCTCCTTCATCAAGGATGAGACAGTTAAAATTGAAAGGTATTTGAGTGGATTTCCAGCATTTATCAGTGAAAAAATACAATATGATGATCCCAATACATTGGAAGAGACCGTAAGGCAAGCTAAATGTCTGTATGATCAGCAGAAAGTAAGGTCAACTTTCCAAAAATCTTGGGAAGACAAAAAGAAGTTCAAGTTGGATTAGAGAAAGAAAGGATTAAAACCATCATTCTTTAGAAATAGTCCACAGGGACCACCAACTTCTAAAGAGCCCAAAAAGATAGAGGCAGAAGGCCAAAGGCCAAGGCAACCACCTATTCAATGTTGGGGTTGTAAAGGAGATCACAGATTCAAAGATTTCCCTCATAGAGGAGAAAAAGGAAGGACTATTTATAATGTACAGCAAGCTGAAATAGTGGAGGACATGGGCATAAATGTGCCAAGGATCTATGCAGCCCTGGATAACAAGCAAGCAGAATATCAATCACACATGATTGAAGTGGAAGGTATGATTAACAACCAAACCTTTTCTATTCTAATTGATTCAGGAGCTAGTCATAGTTATATAGATCCTAATATGGTAGAAAGTTTGCAATTTCCAAGAAGAAGGCATGGAAAATCTTGGTTGGTACAGTCGGCCACAAGAACCAAAAGAAAGGTTAATGATATGGTTAAGTCATGTCTCATGGACATGAACAGACTGGACACCAAGGTAGATTTCAATATCTTACCCTTAGGTTCCTATGACTATTTAATTGGGATGGATTGGTTGGACACACACCATGTTCTATTGGATTGTCATAACAAAGCATTCACTTACTTGTATGAAGAAGGGAACCAAAGGAAAGTACAGGGAATTCCCAGGGCAGTAACCGTTAGAGAAGTTTCAGCATTGCAACTAAAGAAATGTTATAGAAGAGGATGGAAAATATTTGTAGCTCATATGGAGGAGACACCTGAAGACAAGGTGCCAAATTTGGAGAATTATGCAGTCCTGAAATATTTTAAAGATGTATTGAAGGAAGTACCAAGACTACCCCCAAGGAGAGACCTTGATTTTTCTATAAATCTGACACCAGGAGAAACTCCCGTGTCAAAGGCTCCTTACAGAATGAGTACACCAGAATTGAAGGAATTGCAAATGCAGCTTGAAGAACTTCTGAAGAAGGGGTGTATATTCCCAAGTGTATCACCTTGGGGTGCCCCAGTCTTGTTTGTGAAAAAGAAAGATGGAACATTAAGATTGTACATTGATTTCAGACAGTTGAATAACATGACTGTAAAGAACAAGTATCCTCTGCCAAGGATTGATGATCTTTTTTATCAATTGAAGGATGCAAAGATATTTTCAAAGATAGATCTCAGATCAGGATACCATTAGGTAAGAATTAAGGAAGAGGATATCCACAAGACCGCCTTCAGGAAAAGGTATGGTCATTATGAGTTCAAAGTGGTGCCATTTGGGTTGTCAAATGCACTAGTTGTTTTCATGTGCTTAATGAATGGTGTTTTCCGAGAATATTTAGACAAGTTTGTCATTGTCTTTTTGGATGGAATTCTTATATACTCTAAGATAAAAGAAGAGCATGGACATCATTTGAGGATGGTGTTGCAAGTATTAAGGGAGCATCAGTTGTATACCAAATTGAGCAAGTGATCATTTTATCAGAAACAAATTCATTATTGGGGCATATCATCTCAAAAGATGGGATAGCAGTGGATCTAGAGAAGATTGAAGCCATTAGAGAATGGTCAACACCAAAGAATATGACAGAGGTCAGATCATTCATGGGCCTTGCAGGATACTACAGGAGATTCATTGGATGATTCTCAAAGATAGCATACCCAATCACTTCCTTGCAAAGAAAAGGTATGAAGTTTTAGTGGACGTCGGATTGTGAAAGGAGTTTCCAACATTTGAAACAATTATTGACTCGTGCTCCAATACTAAGGATTGTGGACCCAAATGAAGATTTCATTGTATGCATAGATGCATGTAATGAAGGACTTGGTGGAGTCCTCAACCAAAATGGATTTGTGATATGTTATGAATCAACTTCCTTGATTCATAACANTATGAATCAAGGAAGTTGAGGAAGCATGAAAGAAACTATGCCACTCATGATTTGGAGTTGGAAACCATAGTGCATGCCCTGAGGAAATGGAGACACTACCTCATGGGAAAAAGGTTTGAGCTAAGAACAAACCACAATGGTTTGAAATATTTATTTGATCAGCCAAATCTAAATTCTAGATAAAGCAGATGGTTAGAATAACTAAGCGAATATGAATTTGCTATAAAGCATATCAAAGGGAAAGAAAATAAAGTGGTGTATGCACTCAGTAGGAGAGTGCATGAGCTTCATGCTACAACCATCAGCATGTATCAGACTGATGTTAAAAGAAAAATTCTGGAGGCTACAAATACAAACTTGCAATACAAATAATTGATAGCAAAACTACAACAAGGTAAGACACCACAGAAGATGGATATTTATAAGTTGGGAGTAGATGGAATACTCTTGCAAAAGAACAAATTTTTTGTACCAAATGTCCAGGACTTGAAATGTATAATTTTGCATGAGATGCATAATGCTCCTTATGCAGGGCACCCTAGATATCAGAAAACTATAGCAGCAGTCAAGAGCCAATACTTTTGGCTAGGTATGAAGAGATAAATTGCAGAATACATCGCTAGGTGTATGGAATGCCAGAAAGTTAAAACAAAGCATAGGTACCCAACAGAATTGCTACAACCTTTCCCATTCCTGAATGGAAGTGGGAAGTGGTGACAATGGATTTATTACGGGATTTCCCAGAACATGCAAGCTACATGATTCGATTATGGTAGTGGTGGACAAGATTACAAAATCTACCCATTTTATTGCACTAAAAACTACTCCCAAAGTAGCAGATGTTGCTGATATTTTCATGAAGGAAGTGGCGCGATTACATGGAATTCCTAAAACGATTGTGTCTGACAGAGACCAAAAATTCACCTCAAATTTTTGGAAAGGATTGTTCAAAGGATTCAGAATGAATATAAACTTTAGTACAACTTACCATCCTAAGACTGATGGACAGATAGAGAGGGTGAATAGAGTGATAGAAGATATGTTGAGAATGTATGTGATGGATAAACCATGAAAATGGGAATACTACCTACATTTAGTAGAATTCGCTTATAACAATAGGTATCAGGCATCATTGAAAATGAGCCCATTTGAAGCACTTTACGGCAGAAAGTGAAATACTCCAGTAAGTTGGGATAATCCAGCTGATAGAACAATAGTTGGGCCAGAGTTTCTCAAGAATATGGAGGACCAGATGTTAAAAATTAAGCAGAATTTGAAAACTGCCTAAGACAAACATAAAAGTTATGCTGATAAAAATAGAATCCATAGAGAATTCAAAGTGGGTGATCATGTTTTTCTGAAAGTAAAAGTTATCACGAGTTTCCTGAAGCTATCAGGAGTTCCTGGAAGCTGGGAAGCTGCGCCAAGTTGGTAGCCGAATTTTGTGGACCATTTGAAATCTTAGAGAGGATTGGTCCCATTGCTTATATGATTGCATTGCCTGCATCTATGTCTGTTCATAATGTATTCCATGTATCATTTTTAAAGAAATACATACCTGATGCTAATCATGTTATTGATTGGAATGTTATTCAGGTGGAGCAAGAGGGTGCTTTCCAAGTGCATCCGGCGCGCATCTTGGATCGAAAAATCAAACAACTCTGGAATCGAGCCATAGGGATTGTAAAGGTCCAATGGAACTGGTACGGACCTGAAGATGCTACTTGGGAGCATGAGGATGCAATGCGGGTAGAATACCCACATATTTTTGAATAATTTTGAGAATTTTGTTGTATATGGGTACATGATTCACTGAGGATAGTGCATAAATAAGGGGAGGGGATTGTAATATCCCTTGGCCGAACCCAAATATAAATATAATCCAAGTATATTTAAGCTAGTGAGCTATTTAGACATCATTTTTGTAATACACCTTTCATGGCATGGTGTGTGCATATACTGTGCAGTAAAGTGATGTAATGTGCACATTTCTGAATATCGCACACAGTAACTAAGGTGTGTGCAACCTTAAAGACAGAGGATACAACGTGCAGTAACTAAAGAGCACGCAGCCTTGAGGTCAACGAATATGGAGTGCAGTAACTAAAGTGCGTGCAATATTAAGGTCAACAAACCTTTGTGTATATAATATGCATTATAGGTTGGTGAGCCAGTATTATAAGTCAGAATGCTTATGTCTTGGAATTAGGCTAGCGTGCCTAGATGTTAAAGGCTATAGTGCCTATTTTTTATATATCTCATGATTAATATGAAAATACATCGCTATGCGCAGAATGACCACGATAAAAGAGAAGGGGGACTAGATTCCACCAAATAGGGAAAGGGAGGGCCTAAAGTTAAGAATAGGGATAAGCTATAGAGATTAAAGCCAAAAATAAATATTATATTAATATTTCTTAAAAACATAAAGTACGGATAATTAATTTATCCTAATTCCTAAGGTAGGGGACAAGTGTATCAGAGTAGCTTCCAACATGACAAGTGTCAAGTTGGAGACATGCATACTTATTGCCGAGACTTAGTTCCTTTGGGGAGAATCGACCATTGTGAAAGGGGATCGACCATTGTGAAAGGGGGGATCGACCATTGTGGGGAGGGGAATCTTACCATTTTTCCTTCAACCAGAGAACCAGTATCCACGATACATTCCATCAGTCCTTGAGCTACCTCATATCTTCCTACCACCATACCCAGACCAAATTGATATCCATTCATGTTGGTGTACCTGTCAGCTTGGGAGAGGGATTGAAGAGGTGGGTTGTTAGGCCCATGAACAATTCTCTGAGTGAGGGAATTGCAGAGGATCGATTTCCTGAAGGTGATAAACTACGACTAAAATGATCTGAGACTTCCGGTCCGGCCTGTTGCTGAAACCCTGGAAGGGAAGTGGGGCAGCCGAGGGACTATTGAGCAGAGAAGGGACACACTTCCTTGGGTGGGATAGGCATCTGGGGAAGGAGAGGTTGTAGGATGTGGTTGAGTGAACACCTGAGAGGGAGTCTTTCCAGTTGACCGTGAACCTTTATCCGAGTTAGGAATCCCTTTCCCGGGTGGATTCTAGTCCCATC
>JASDQU010416148.1:0-10312 GCA_032191745.1 Picea mariana
CTTTAACCGGGGGGGGGGGAGGTCCGAAATTGGTAATAACATGGGCGCACATCTAGACGGCCTAGAATAGAGCACTTAAATCAATGGTCTAAAATGGATTCTGGACCCTCTCGTCCATTCTGCTTTTAACCAAGGGGGGGGCTTCGGAATGAGTATTAAGGAGCGCGCTAAGATCTGCGGCTAGGAAACAAGTGCGCAGATCAATGGATCACAATGGATTTCAGACCCCCCCTGGTGTCCTGCCTTTAACCTTGGGGGGGGGGGTCTGGAATGGATATTTCCCTTCAGCGGGCCCCTGGTCATACGTGGCGTCAGCCTATTGGTCCTCAAGTCCCATCCCACACATGCTATTTGACAGCCCCCTCACTCATGGACGTCATCCTCCACTGAGTCCACTTGTCCCACTTGTTCCCAGGGTCGTGTCCCATCCCATAACTGTTGTCAGTCCCTGCTGTCAGTCCTTTACCCTTTCCACTCATGACCAGCCCCTTATGGCGACTTTCACTTCCCATCACCTCCAATCCCTAGTAGCCACGTCAACCATCCGTATGTTTTGGCCACCGTCACCTGCCATATCACCCCCAAGTGGCCCGTTGTCCATTAATAACTGGATAACATACCCGTTGTCATGCTGACCATTTTCCCGCGTCCAACCGACCCCAGTTTTAAATAAAACTACCATTTTCCCTCTTCATTCACTATTCATCCATCGCACCAGAAAATTTTACTCTTACGCCTCCATTGCTTTTCCGCCACCTTCATCCACAGTCAGTCTACCCCACTAACATCGTGTTTATTGCAGGTATTGTTGCTGAAATGGTGTCAAAGCCAAGACAAGCGGAAGGAGAAGAGAATCATTTTCTTCCTCCCCCTGTCGACCTGGACAAAATTCCCTTGGTCGACAAAGATCGATTGATCGCAGATACCATTTGCGACTTCGACTTTTCGGATCTTCAGTCATGGCTTCGGGAGGTGTTCCTGGACCAGAGTGACGAAATTGGACTCTGGGAGTCAAATTTGCCCCTGTATCTCTTTCCCCAGATTCATAATTTCCCCGAATTCACCCTCAAATGCCAAGCCCATTACATTCCTGACCAGAAGGCCATCGTCTCTTCCTCTAGAGACGTCCTTTTCTTCATCACTCCCAAAGACATTGACCAGATGATGCAAATTCCCCGTGCTGAATCTGCATCCCCTTTCAATTTAGAAATCCTCACTGAGTTATATCAGAAAATGATCTTTCCTCAGAGAGCTCAGATATTTGAGATTTTCCTCCCCACTTCTGCTCAATTCCCTTCTACCAATCCCCCTTACCCTTCTTCCATGTTCTCCACCAAAGGAAACCAAATCATTTCTTCCCTTTGTGCCCTGCTTGGTTACTATTCTGACCAATGGGTAGATGAGCCCATCCTGGGTTTTCTGTCCTTTTTCTCAAACGATGAAAATCCCACAACGCAGTTCGACTATAGCACCTTCTTGGCCGACATTATTCACGAACAGTTCATAAATTTTGGCACAGAGGGGATGTTCAGATATTCTTCTATACTTGCGTACATGTTCATTTATTTTCAAGCTAACAAATTCAGTTTCTCCATGCAGAAGATGGACGCAGACGGAAGGCCCCAGCCAATCACAGCATGGACTTCTCTCCTGAAGCATAACTCCACAGAGTATAGCTTCAAGGTTTTCATTGATTTGTTCTATCACCTGGTGGTAAGTATGCTGAGCAACAGGCCTGAGCCACGAATAAATGAATAGTTCCAAAGAATTCTACATCTCTCAGACAATGCAAAGACAGGAGACTGGTTCCTGTATCAGAATCACACTAAGATCAAAGTTTTCGGGTGCGAATTGGAACCCTACAAGCTGCCAAAATATGTACAGGTAAGAATTTTTGCATTAGAATGTATTAGGCAGATAATGAATTCAAATGACATTCATTTTGTTTCCCTGAAGAAGAAGCAGCAATTGTGAATCAAGGGGCAGATTGGTTCTTTCATCTGCAATAGTCAAGGCGCAGGGGAAGAAGCAGATAGAATGTTGAAGGAGATGAAATTATTTACGAGTTTCACCTGGCACTATGATCCATGCAGGATCATTTCAAAAATGAGAGTGAAAAATAAGAATGTCACGTATGCTCATGAGTCCAATCCAGAGATCGAGAAATTTGCAAATCAGACAGTATGGGTGCCTGACACTTTGATGGACGTGGAACAGCCAGTTGAAGTTGAACATCAGGTGCCCTCGACGAGTGTGCCACCCACTACCACACCTCAGGTCCCCAAGGAGAAGAGGCCCCGATAGGAGTCGTCTCCTCCTGTAACAGAGGTGTCATCAGAGGAGTTCCAGATGCACACCAAGAGGCCAAAGAAAGTTTCAACGCCTGGCGCGACAGTAGAACAAGAAGTCCTACCTACCACAGCAGCTACCACAGGGGTCAAGCCAGTCATTCTACCTTTAGGTTCGAGCCAGCATAAAGCAATCACAACAGCAATACTGAAGAAATCCACAGATTCTCCCCTGGATACTCAGCCAAGTAAAACTGGGCCCAAGTTGGGCATTTTCGAAAAATATGAATTAATCAAGAAGAAGAACCAAACCCTCACTAGAAGTACTTATGCCCAGTTTTGGAAGCAGTCTTCCACAGCTCAGCATAGGCTTCTTTCGGCATTTGACACAGAAAAGGGTAGGATGCATATGGCTTACCTCCAAGCACAAGTACCGGATCCCAAGGTGATCTCAGATTACAAAAGGGCCACCTTCGAATTCCAGGTGAAGGACGTACATCCAACAGATCAGATGGATCTGCACAAATAAATAGAGGAGATGGTTTTCCACACATTGGCACATGCTTCAGCTTCTGCAGCAAATTTTCAGGTATCATTGAACAACGCTTAGACACAACTTAAGCTGGAGAAAATATCATTTTTTGCAAAAGACAACAGAATCAAGACGTTGGAGGAGTTGGTCCTCAAGATCGGTTATGACCCTGCGAACGTCAAGGCGGCGGAAGAGGTGATAAAAAGGAAAAATTCCGACATTGCATCCTTAAGAAAATAGCTTAAGCTCCCGCCCACAGAGGACTCACAGGAAAAGGAGATAGCATAGAAGAAAGGTGAGAAGGATGAGATGCTAAAGTTGCTCATGGAGCAAAATGCTCAGCTCAAAGAGATGGAGGCTGAGATGGAGAGACTACTAAAGGAGAAAGAGCAGATGAAACCAATGGAAGTCATTCCATTGAGTGCTATTCCTATCTTAGGAGCAAGCACAGCAACAGTGATAGCAATCCCCTCTGCAACACCAGTGTCACTACCAGAAGGAACAGCAGACCTTGCCAAGTCCATGGAGAAAATGAACCTGCAAGAGACAGAAATCAGCAGGTTTGAGAAAGAAGTGGAGAACCTCCAAGAGATCAAAACTTCCTTTCAGACAATCCTATCCAAAGAAAAACAGATAACAGATCATCTCAAGAAAGAGTTACAGCAGCTCCAAAAGCAAACAATGGCAGGGAATACTTTGGCTGAGGTCAAAGAGATTGTATGGACAGACATCACCAAGTCCATCAATGAAATCTGGCCAATGATTCAAATCATGTTTGAACAAAATGAGTTGCTCCAGAGGAGCAAACAGGCTGTTGAGAAAATTAGAGTGGAGCTGGGAGACATGCCAACACAAGCAAATGAGATCATCAGGTTCATGAATTCCAAGACCAGAGAGGAACTTGAAGAACTAAAAATCAAGGACAGAACAGAGACTATACTTGAGTTAAAAAGGGTTTTAACCAAGAGAAGTCTAATGCTTCAGCTTGAAGAAAAGGTTCAAGTCATGGATCAAGGAGTACAAAAGTTTTTCAATAAGATAGATGTTCTCCAAAAGAAAGGCCTACCTGGTCTGAAGGTCATTAATGACAAACTAATGACACTCCTTGATTACAAGAAGAGGTTGACTGAAGTGTCTAAGGACGGTTCCAAGTTTGCAGAGATACAAGGGAGAATCATAGGCAAAGCATTCATGGATTCCCTGGAGTTGGATATTAGTATCCAACACGAGATTAAACACATATTCATCATTAAGCCTACATCTGCTAAGTATACAGACATGGATGAAGTGTATCAGAGATTACTTAAAGTCACAGTGCCAAGTCATCTCAGATGGGAAGAACTTTGTGATCTATTAGATTAGCAGATGAGCTGTCACAATCCAGTCACCTGTCCAGTCAGAAGAGGTTGTGAAGGCACCTCGCCAACGGCCTACTCCAGAAATTCCGCATGCAGTTGTATTGAGTCATCAAGCAGTTTTGATCAGTTAAATTAGTTAGACTAAAAATAGAATGAGCACGTCCTGATCAGTTATGATAGGAACGTTTGTATTTTGAATTATAAATACTTCATCTTTCGAAGTATTGAGGGTTGTTGATTCGCACACCCTATTGCTATCAAACTGTACTATTTTTGAAGAGATCTGCCACTAATAAAGAAGAGGCACTTTTATAGGATTCTTGCGTATGTTCACTGGTGATGTTGATTTTCTAAGTTGAATGTTTTTCTTTCTCTATAACCATTTTGTTTTCTAGAACTAATCTTTATGAATAGTGTAATGTTGCAGGATTTATCTTTGATACCCTGTTTCCGATTCTAAAGATTTTAATGTTTATCTTCTAATATCTTCAATTAAGAAATTCTTAATTTCTTGTTAGTTGAAGTTATTTTTCTTATCTTTTCTTCTGTCCATCATTTTAATTACTAAAGATCCAGTGAGTATATTATCTCGCCCTATGAAGGTCTTCTTTGGCGTTTCTGGTTGTATCTCATATCTAATTAAACACAGACCCCATAGCCCAATGGATGTGTAAACCATCTCAACCAATTTAAAAAACTCTTTGACAACAAAACCAACAATTTCTTTACCTAGCCTAATACCTGAAATTAAAAACAAAGCTAAATCATATAGAGAGATCCCTCTCTGAAGCTGGAAGGGCTAGATCCCAGCTTTAAAAGTAGTTGGATAAGGTTACCTTTGTAGATTTATTCTCTTTCAACCTCTAAGAAATTTGCCAAGTGCTAACATAATTAGCGACTCCACTGGGGACCAAACTAAAAATTAACAATTTCACGTTTTCTTTCCCCTAAAAGAACGTTTGATTCTGATAAGAAAGTAATGTTTAGAGGTTGATTAACTTTGTATATATCATAAAATTCAAATATATATATATATATATATATATATATATATATATATATATATATATATACCAAAAGAGTTCTGGCTCCCAAGAAAGTTCACACTAGATCTCATCCAGACCCAAAACCCTCTACAGCGATAGATAATCCCGAACAGTTGCTCAGGCGAAAGACCTTAGCTTCTAGTTCAGTGAGTTATACTCCCCCACATAAGTCTCCTTCCTTTTCCAGAGAAACATATATCTTTCAAAACCTTGATCTTGATCCCTTTCCGCAACGAAACCTGGTTGGAACACGGTCTGAAACCTTTGTGTCTAGGCTCATATTTGATCCAACTGTGTTGTAACCCCAAACCCCCGAAGTCTTGTCTCCTACAACTAAACTACAAAACACTATCTCAACACCACCCAGTCCTTCTTCGTCCTCTTCTTCAGTCGCTACCTCTCCAACCACCCAGGTCGTCGTCCCACCTCCTCCGCCCATCATGGCAGCTCGATATGCCCCTTTGGTGTTGGACGCACCGCTACATGCCATGCCCCAAGACTACCAGACAAGACTTCCACAGTTCGATGCAAACGGAACTTTAAACGCACAACAACATGTGGATAAAATGAACGACTACTTTGATTTGCAAGAAGTTGACGAAGTTGACGTTCAAATGAGAATTTTCTCCCAGAGTTTGATAGGAGACGTCAAGAAATGGTTCAATGCTTTACCCACCACACCAATCCCTGACCTTGTCGCGTTCCAAAAAAGTTTTCTTGACAGATGGGAGGTAAATAAAAACCCTCTCCAAATACTGTCAGAATACGAGAATATAAAAAGAAATCAAGGTGAGACGGTACAATATTATTGCACCCGTTTTAACAACTTGTACAATGCAATCCCAACTGAAATCAAACCCCCACAGGGTTTGGCATTGATTAAATTCCCTGATGGATTTGATGCTGACATGTCCTACCAATTAAGAGAAAGAAATTCTACCACCCTTGAAGACATGCAGAAAAGTGTTATTAGTGTGGAGGCTAATCTGTTGGCGAAAAGGGCACGTCAAAGGTCAGAAAGGAGAGTCACGATCAAAGAAGAGCCTTCCATGTCGATCACAGATTCCAGATTAGATTCTTTGACCAGAGCAGTGGAACTAATGATGGAAAGAATCACTGTGTCAGACAGAAATCCTCCCAGAGACAACGCACCTACTCCTCAGGTTCGAAACCCCAATTTCAGAAGAAACCCTCCTCAAATCAGACAGAGAGACCCTAGAGATCAAAGAGAGTAGAGGGGCCCAGATTAGCATATCAGACCTCCCCTGCAAGAAAACTATGCTAATGATGGGGGGGAAGTAATTGAGAAATTGGAGGACACTCATATCAACCTCATGGGCATTCACGACAACAAGGCTATCTTCCTTACTCAAGAAGAAGAGGAAATCTTTCTGCTAAATCAAACAAAGGTAAGTGAGGAAGCCGAAGATGTAGAACAACAGGCGTTTGAAAATGCTATTTTGGAGGTGCATCATCAATACAATTTGTGGAGTAAGAAGACAGAAGGAAACTCCTTGAAAAAGACGATCGAAACACAGAAGGTAGCTGAAACCGAGAAAACTCTTGAAAAGACTACTGCTGAAAAGTCTTCTGAGAAGAGTAAATCCGACACCCCTGTGAAGAAAAACATCACTATTCTGAAAAGGCCAACACATCCCGAAGTTTCACCTATTAATCCACCCAGTACTTCTGAGAAGAAGAATATGGTGGACCAACCAGAATCAATGAGTCAGGCCCGAGCTCCTACATCTTTTAGCCTGGAGGGATAAATGGCCAAAATAAAAATTCCTATCCCACTTACAGAGTTGATGAACAGAGGTGGTTATCATTCATAGGTACTAAAATCTTTGGCCATTGAACCTGACCTAGGCACCAAGGCCTTGACTATTGGATTAGTGACTCATTCAGACACTGTGAACCTTACTGACGATCATCCCGAACTCCTTTTCGGACCTGAAGTAGATGGTCGAGACGATACCGGTGATGTGGCTCCCTTTTACATTAGTTTGAACATACACTACTTGATATTGCATAACGCCATGCTGGATTCAGGTGCCTCGCATAATTTGATGCCTAAAGTGGTGATGGAAAAACTAGGATTGGAGGTCACCAGACCATACAAGGATTTACACTCATTCAACTCCAGCAAAGTCAAATGTATTGGTCTGATTAAGGACCTATGCGTCACCCTGGTTAAGATCCCTTCGAAAAGCATGGTAATGGACGTGGTGGTTGCATACATCCCGCCAAAGTATGGTATGTTTCTATCCCGTTCTTGGGGAGCTAAGTTGAAAGGAAACCTGCAGCTGGATATGTCTTATGCTACTATCCCAGTGTTTGGGCAACAGAGAAGGTTATATAGAGAAACACTTATGAAGTACATGGTCAGTAGCCAAGAGAAACCTCACAATTACCCCCTTTACTCTGCTCATTCAGATTTAGATTCATTCATCTTGTACAATGATGGTGATATGGAAGAGCAAGAAACTCAGCTGATGGAGGACACATCTAGGAAAGATGAAGGCCTGAAAAACAATGAGGTAGCAAAGATGAAAAATGTAATCACTGAAGAGTTCCCCGCCGATTTCTGGAGTATGGATTTTGATGGAGCCGTGAGTAAAGAAGGATCAGGAGCTAGAGTTTGGCTGCATAATCATTTAAATAGGTATTCAGAGAATCATTCCTACAAATTAAATTTCCAGTTCACTAACAACATTACCGAGTATGAAGCTTTAATGCTTGGTCTGAAGCTGTTGAAAAAAGTTGGTGCTAAGCAAATAATGGTAAGGGGTGACTCTGAATTAATAATCAAGCAAATTAAAGGTGAGTATGTTGCTAAACACCTGCGCCTTAGAGCCTACAGGAATGTTGTTCTTGATGATTTGAAGTGTTTTAATGAGGTTGACTTGCAGGCAATGTCGAGAGGACAGAATATTCTGGTCGACAGATTGGCTACTTCAGCAGCTTCCTGCAAGATTTCGTTCTGCCAAACTCGCCCATACATTGTTGAAGTGAAATGCAGAACAACGGTTCCCGATAATATCGGGTACTGGCAAGTGCTTGGAAATGACGATCAGATAGAGGACTTTCTGCAATGCAAGAATGATTTTGAATGTACAAACATAGATTTAGAAAATGAAGACGAGAATGTAAATAATTCTGAGTTTGAAATAGATAGTGTGAATACTGTAGATTCAGGAGTAGATACAGTAGATTAAGGAGAGTTAGGGGATGACGAAATGGATGCCGATGTTTTACAATTGAAAAGCAATGTTTTACCTAGAGGGCTTGTTCCTTTAGAAGATCTGTTTGATAGTAACGATGTAGCTAAGAAACCAAAAATAGAAGCACAAGGACAAGAGGTAGAGGACTGCAATATAGAGACTGAAGAGAAGCCTAGGATGGTCAAACTGTCCAAATCATTACCCCCAAAACAAAATCTTAAATACATTGAGCTATTCAAAGAATATTCAGACATTTTTGCCTGGGGCTATGAAGATTTGAAAGCCTATGATACCAGCATCATACAACACAAGATTCCCATAAAGGAAGACCAGAAACCATTTAGGCAGAAACTTAGGAGGATAAATCCCAAGTTGCTTCCCCTGATAGAAAAAGAGATTAAGAAAATGTACAATGCCAAGATCATAGTCCCACTACGTTTCTCTAAGTGGGTTTCTAATTTAGTCCCTACACGTAAGAAAACCGGAGAAATCAGACTTTGCATAGATTTTCGAAATCTGAACAAAGCGTCCCTGAAGGATAATTACCCCTTGACTAAAATGGATCACCTCCTACAAAGGGTGGTCGGGTCCAGTCGAATTTCTCTGTTAGATGGTTTCTCGGGCTACAACTAGGTCCTAGTTCACCCAAACGACCAAGAAAAAACTGCTTTCACCACACCATGGGGCACTTTCATGTATGTGAAGATGCCTTTTGGTTTGATGAAAGCAGGAGCCACCTTCTAGAGGGAAATGGATATCGCCTTCGTAGAAGAATCAGGTAAGTTTATTGTCGTTTATCTAGACGATGTGACTGTGTTTTCTCAATTTGATGATGAACACCTGCGGCACCTTAGACGATTTTTCGAAAAGTGTAGAAGGTTCGAGATTTCTTTAAATCCCAAGAAGTGTCTTTTTGGGTTAGAAGAAGGCAAACTGCTGGGACACATCATCTCTAAAGAGGGAATCAGAATTGATCCCAGCAGAATCGAAGCCATACTAAAGTTAGAACACCCAAGAAACCTCAAAGAACTACAGTCTTTTATAGGGAAAATTAACTTTCTTCGAAGATTCATTCCTAATCTAGTCGAGCTCCTCCGAAACATTACAAATATGCTAAAAAAGGACGTAAAAATTAAATGGGACTCTGAGTCCAGACAATCCTTCGAACAAGTAAAACGAGTACTCACAGAAGCCCCAGTTTTGATCAGTCCCGATTTCACTAAAGATTTCTATCTTTTTTCTTTCGCCTCTGAACATACTATAGCAGCTGTATTACTACAGAAGAACAGCGAAGGGTATGAGCAGCCCATATTTTTTTTCAGCAAGGCATTAAGGGATGCTGCATTGAACGACAATATCATGGAGAAGCAAGCTTTTGCTTTGGTAAAGGCTATAAAGGACTTTAGGGTCTATATTCTCCATTCCCACACCATAGCTTATGTTCTAAACACGGTAGTAAAAGATATATTAACACAAGACAACCCTGATGGAAGAAGGGGAAAATGGATTGTAGTCATTCTAGAATATGACATAGAGATTAAGCCCACAAAACTGATCAAAGGCCAAGGCCTTGCTAAACTGATGGTTGAATCTAACTTCCAGGCTCTTGACATTAATTTTCTAGATGTGGCAGATGAATAGGGCGAGATGGCGACTCCAAACGTTAGAGAGGTATTTCTCAACTCTCCGTGGTATGCAGACCTTATATTCGTTCTACAAAATTTACAAGCTCCCTCTGGTTTAACGAAGACTAAAGCTAGATTTTTAAAGTTGAAAGCTTTGAAATTATGTATTCTAGAAGGAAATTTGTATTGGAAAGACCCTGCAGGTATTCTTTTAAATTGTTTACTGAAAGATGAAGCTG